>JAMKCH010008086.1:0-70647 GCA_023653785.1 Ophioderma brevispina
GCCACCCTAAGACATCTTGAACCTAGCCTTGGACCATTTCAACCGCTATGCATCCTTCTCTGTCTGGCATATCTTTTCTCAGCGCCCTACAGCGATCACTGCACTGTTAAAAATAAACTTGTAAAAAAACAGGCAATTTTTTACGTGCAGGTGGGACTCACTACATGCAAACGTAAAAATAACTGGGCCGTAGATACGAAACCTTGCAGGTAACGAAATAAGGGCGTAAACTTCAGCTTCAACGTTTATTTTTGGTTTTTGACTTGTTAAACAATATTAAGAATAAAACGTAAATTTACAATCCTGACAATTTTCACGTTGTAGCATGGCACCTACAAACGTTTATTTACGTTACTACGTGTTGTACACAAATTATATTTATATATATTATAATATATAAATAAACGCAGACTACTCAACAAGCGACCCGAACTGATATCCAAGTGCCGCCACTAGACAAATTCACTTACAACCATCCAGCATCACCTAGGATAGACGACCTCCATTACCTCTCCCCCGTCCGCAGTTTGTCATTCCATCTCATGCCGCACCTTCTACGACCACCAACTTCTCTCTACGAACGTCCGCAACACCGCTATATCTTCTCCGCATCCACCGAATAGCAGCCATTTGTCTGATGATCGCACAAGGGTGAAACTCAAGTAACAACCACCGTTCCAGCAGGTTCATCAATTTATATATATATCTATATATATATATATGTTAAATATATATAAAGGGATAGAAAACTGTGTTTTTTCTATTCGAAAGCAGTCTTGGTGGGCCCCAGGCACTGATGAAGATGCCATCATTTCTTGGATGTGTCTACTGACTCTTAACTTTTTTATTTTCAAGGATTATATCCGACTAGCGTTAAAATATGGGCCTTTGGCCTGTTTACGGCTTGCGACTTCTACCGACTTCGGTCACCACTAACTTAACTTTAAATCCCATGCCGACGTAGCACTTTGAACTTTTGTATTGAAACATATTTAAATAGTCGCTACGACTCCAGTCCGTTCCTCTACCAGGTGAGTACGGTTACATTGTCAGCATAACCGTTCGACATGTGAACTTTGTCATCACTTTTCCCGTCCATTTTGCTTCTCAAATTTTCAGCTTCGCGGATACCATTCCACTTGTATCCTGAGTGTGCTACCGTGCTCGTCAGTCACGCGAATACCCGAGCGTCACGACAACGCATCTCTACGCTGATTACTTGGAATGCATTTGACTCTAGCACTACTGCATCATTTCATCGCGGGACTCGTCGACCTTGGATAGAAAACTGTGTACTTTTTTCTATTCAGAAACGAGTCTTTGAAGGGCCCCAGGCACTGATGAAGAGCCCATCAAATTTCTTGGATGTTTCTACGACCTTTCACTTTTGTAATGTTACGGATTTATATCCGACATATCGTTAAATATTGGCCTTTGGCCTGTTTACGGCTTGCGACTACCACCGACTTCGGTCACCACTACTATATATATATATAATATATATATATATATATTATATATATATATATAATATATATATATATATATATTATATATATATTAATATATAGGTAAATTGAGTTTTAAGGTTGGCTGCGTTCGGTTGTTTGTACGATAAATTGTAGTACTCCAGAATAAGATAGGATGAAACGTTTACCGCTTCATATAAAAGCACAATGTTTTCGGCATAGCCTTTGTCAATTTTAAAGACCTAGGCGGATTTCGGCGATCAGCGACGCAAAACCAAAAACAAAGGAGCGTGAAAGCGAAAACCGCGAGAGGCGCGAAAGCGCGTGCTTATTTTGATGGCGCAAAATGCGCGCGCTGAACGCGGATCCGCCATTTAAACGACAAAGTAAAACTCCGTTATTTTAAAGTCATCCAAATTTGATATTCATGCCATGTGGGTTTGCGAGGGTGTTCAACTTGAAGATGATGGCTTGCTCCTCCCGTCTTCTCTGCCGTGGGTTATGTACTTGCTTTAGAGCAGTAACTGTGGTATCCTCTATGGCATGATTTAGACTGTGCAAAATGTCCCCGACAGCTTTGAATTGTTCCCGGAGAGACAATCCCTACATTTCGGTGAACCTATCTGCCATTGTTTTGTCTCCTTTCAAGTTTCTCGCATGTAGATGACATGATGGTGACGCTTTCATCCCATACATAGTAACGTGGGTTTTATTATATATATATATATATATCTATATATATAATATATATAATATATCTATATCTAAATATATATCTTTATATCTTTATATATATTATATATATCTATATCATCTATATATATATTCTCTCTCTCTCTCTACTCTATCTCTCTCTCTCTCTCTCTACTATTCCTCTCCCCTCTTATCATATCTCAGTGTGAGAGATTGGGGTGTATCCTCAAATACAACCCTGGTTTCCCCCTTCGTAGGATTGCGTATCGGTACCAATATTCTAGGCGAAAGAAGTGGCCATGGGGTGAACTCCACCGATGTTCAGGTATCGGTGTACTGGCCAAGCTTTCGCCCGCAGGGCTTCTTTCTTTCAGGCCAATGGAGCAACATAGAAAACGACATTGAGAAAACTCCGTGTGGTATCAAAAAAACTGGAAAGATGATAAACAACTAGCCCAAGCCGAGGGTTATACAAGTGAAAATCAGTAGTTAGACATAAACAACAACAATAATAGAGTGCTTTTTTTACCGGTGATGGTAGGAAAAGAGGGGGGAAGCCGATAGGTCCTGGTTGTGTTTACGAAGAAGTGATGGATCAATGAAAGCAATGCCGATAGAGAACCAAAGTGCGGGAACCCAATTAGGGCGAGAAAAGACTCGGTCGATTCCGGTGCGGTGGGGGATATGAGAGGGAAAAGTGGTAGGCTCTAATTTTTCGTCATTTGGCTTCATTGTTTTCATCAACCTTCGACCTTTGGTTACATCTCTTCGCATCTCTTACATCCAAGATACCACTCATTTCATCAAACACATTCAGACGCTCAACACCACCCATCCCCTTTTCCTCCCCGCCTAACAACCCTTTTGGTTTCTGCCGACTGGTCCACCCCCCACCCCGCTTTATACACCAATCCAACATCATCACAAGGAAGGCCTACTAGCAGCTAAAACTTTTCTTAACACACGCCAAAACCTATCCCCTCCTACAGACCACCTAACTCGCCTGCTTGACCTTGTTCTGGTACCTCAATTGTTTCGAATTCAACGTTTGTCAACTGCAAATTCTAACAACAAATCTTAGGTCTAAAGGATGTCACGTGGGGCAGCGCCCGCAAAACGGCTACCTCGTATGGGAATCCTGTTGGAATCCACCGTCCTTAATCTACGTCCAATGAAACCTTTCCCGGGTCCATGGAAACGGTAGCATCGATGACTCCATTTCATTTGGACTCATGGCACTGATACACTTGAAAAATTCAGTCCTTTCTCAAATAACCTCATCCCACGATTAAATTTCATTCAGGCATCATCTTCCGAAGTACGCGGTTCCTCGATAACCCCTCACACCAGCTCAGAAACGGAATCCATACAAACTACGCTATATATCAAGCCCACAGATAAACCACAATAGCCTCTTACCATCTTCGTGTCCACCCCCCCCCCTCACACATTTCGTCGCGGCATCCCATATAGCGGCACTGAGAGTTCGCAGAATCTGCTCGGAACCGGATGAAGAAGACGTAATCTCAACTTACTAAATGTTCACTTACTTAAAACCAAATACGATGAAAATTCTATTGATAAACAATCAAAAGGCAAAACCAAACACCGCAATTCTCTACTTGAAATACAAACCTCAGAAAAAGACAGACAGAGGCCCACTTGTCACCGACGTACAAACCCATCCTCAACCAAATCCGCCATATTATTTCTCGCCATATACATATCCTACATCAAGATGACAGACTGAAAAACATAATCCCGTCTCCACCTATTCTGGCATTTCGTCGCGCCGCCCCCCGGAATTGGCGAGACCTCCTGTTACAGCCAAACTACGGGTAACGCCCCCTTGACGACAAACAACCACCCGGATGTTTCAAATGTAACGCCAGTAGGTGCTCCGTCTGCCCATTTATCAATGAATCCTCCAAATTTACCACTCCAATACTGGCGAATCCTTCCCCATTACCAACAAACATACACTGTAAACCTCCTGGGTGGTTTATTTGATCACTGTAAAAAAATGCCACCTACATATGTCTGTCAATCTATGACCAAACTTTACGTTCGCTTTACGGGTAACCATCCGATATCAACTTAAAAAGAAAAAAGACCCATCGTCGACCACTTCAACTCAGAAGACACAGTGTTTTTGGACATTTCTCTCTCATGGGTCATCGAATATTTCATCCAAAATGACCACACCCTGTCCGCAAACGTGAATCAATTTTGGATTTCCAAGCTAAACACCCTTAACCCCTTTGGTATAAATGATGCCGAATTTATAGGCCCTACCCACTTTCCTTCCTTTTCATATCCCCCACCGTTCGACCTGATTCTTTTCTACGCCCTCTTGTGTTTCCCGCACTTTGGTTCTCTATCGGCATTGCCTTTCATTACCATCACTTCTCGTAACCCAACACCGGACCCATCGGCCTTCCCCCTCTTTTCCCTACCATCAACCGGTAACACTCATTATTTGTTGTTTTCTAGGTTCTTAAACTACTTGATTTCAACTTTTTATAACCCTCATGCTTTGCGCTAGTTTTTTTATTTTTTGTTCGTTTTTCGTGTTACAAACCGCGGTAAAAACGTTTTTTACAATAATTAAAGACCATTAAGGCAACCATTTCAAACTAATAATTAAAACCCTTTGAATTATTCCCAAACATACCTACTGTCCTTTGTGTTCAGAATTGCAAAACCTTCAGGATGAAAACATAATTTTTCAATAGTACCAGCTCTTACAATCTAATTGCGCGAGCCACATTAGCGCTGCACCAAAATTGTCCCTTGTTATATAACATTTCTACAATAGGTGGGCAATTTGGTGCTTTACCTCAGTGCAAGGTTAGAACCTAACAGTCACAAGGTCCAATACGCTTACCAGCCTGGCCTGCCATTCCACAGTACGATTCAAGGTCATAACTCCTTGGGAGATTTGTTTGTTTTCTGACAGCGATAAGTCCTGTCAGATGGGGTCCTTTTGAGCCAAGGCTACGCGAATAAGACCGTAACACAAAGCAGTTATCTAATTAGTAACGCTGACGGATTGGCGCCATGATATCGATTAACCTCCTTATGAAGTTCTGCAGTCTGGTTTGATGCGACTTGAGCAGAAAGGGCGTTTCCATAAGCCTACAACAGAAATAGGAGAAATGAATCTTCTAATGGGTGGCCCGGTGGGACCTGGTGATTTTCACCAGCAGGTCGGAGACCTGACTGAGCGCCTAAGGCAGGGTCAACTGAAAGCATCTCAGGTATCATCTGACCGGGAGATCTGGTGCCTTGTCCATAAACATACGGTTGAAGAGAGTGGCAATTCCAACTATTCCAACTGCCCTGCGATGGCCAAATGGTTGGATGTGGTAAAAGGTGAGGCTAACTCCAGGGATTAACGATGATGGAATGGCGCGTCTCTGGATTGCATCAAGTTTGATAATGTGTGGGTGTTTGCCTTCACACATGCTGAAGCTTGATATTCCAAGTTGGAACGAACCAGATTGATATAAACACCCCTTTTAGTTGTCGCAAGATAGGGTGCAGCACGACGGAGCAATCCTAGTCGATACCGGCAGTTTTAAAAACCATTTTGGTTATCACAAGAGACCAAGACAAGTTCCTTACTGATCGAGATGCCCAAAAAAAATCAACCCTGTCGACTTTCTTCCAGAGTGGTTCCGAAGAGTGGAGAACGTGGATTGCCGGTTTTTTGCAGCGTCTTTCTTTTTTGATATTGTACAGCTTTTTACACTTGGCAAGCACCCAAATAGTACATGCCTTCAGTTCAAGACTGGATTTTCCTGCAAATCATTGTTGACAGAGGCCGCACTGGGATCCTGTCCCTCTTTTTAAACTCATTGAGGTCATGAAGTGTGACATCGTTTGCATAGAGGATGTGGATTCATGAATTCTTCTCTGGAGTCGGCGATGTCGTCAATGATAAATGAAAGAAGATGGCCGAGGATTGAGCCTTGTGTTACTCTGCATTTATCGATTTCTTTTGGAGCTTCCGTTTGGGATGACTCTGAGGGAGCAGAAAAAAAGAAGGAAGGGGAGGAGGGGGTCGCGCAGGTAAGCCGCACATTCAGTACCTATCTGAGAATCCTACGGCGAAAGCTCGGTCAGTAGACCAGGATGTCCACAACCCCTCATGTTGCTTTCAATTTTCTCTCTGTTTCAATAATTTTCTATTTTGACCACATGTGCCCAGGTAAGGATGTAAGGCGTCCCTCCCGCTGGGTTTTTCCTGCCTGCCCGCAGCCTGCCTTCCTTCCTTTGTCCAGTTCTCTTTGGTTGTCAATATACTTTTGCGAGTTTTTACTTGTTGTCTTTATAACATGTCCAGCCCACGGAGAAGCTTAATGTAGGCTACAAGTTAGCCTTGGATGTCTTTACCTATCTCTATCTGTTTTTGGGTATGTTATTTTTATTATTTGGGTAAAATATATCTATATTTGCGAGCAATTGAAGAACTTTCATATTTCTGAAAATGTGTCTGACTGGAAACGCCAAATTTATGTTCCGTCCATGATGAAAGTTCCCACCAATCCTCAGCGAAATTACTTCTAGCTTGACTTGCCTGAACCGAAGGAACAACTATGGATGGCGTAGGCACGTGGCTCGATTTCCGGGCTATTTCATACTGGAACTTGGAAGAAACTGAAAAAGTAAAATAATACTAATAATAGCAGAGATTATATAGCGCCTTTTGCTATGCATCTAAGCGTTTCACAATGATGGCCGCGATCACTTGGCCCAACCATACCATAACCATTTTATCATATTTCAAGGATGCAGCAGATCGGGATTAGCGCTTTCCCTCATCAGCAAACATACATCGAATAACCATCGCAGCCGGGACCATCTCCCCAGTTCGTCAATGGGTGAATCGGGACAACCAGCGGTTAATTTCCTTGTCCAGGGAAAATTTCCTCAAGATGCTTTGAATCTCACAGGTGCTCGAACGCACGCTATACGCATGGAATGAGCACAATACACGGGAGTCGAGCGCTTACCTGATTGAGGTATCTTGGGGATTCCGTAGATAGCGGAGATAGCGGATATCTGCGATATATTAATTACAAAATTCCTTCTTTTGCGACACAAGGAGAGTTTTGAGCTCTACAATTCACAGGTCCTGTTTACTCTAGCCAATACATGCCTGTGCAAAAATCTTCAAAATATTCGGAAAATTGGGCGCTCTTCACAAAATGCACTGTTACTTTACTGCTTTAAGCACCAGAGTCATGGTCTACAGGACCGGCAGGATAAGCAGAGAGAATCGCCCTCAATAGTTGTAAATAGGCTGATGATGGTCATCATTTGCGATATTGCGTGTACATAAGACTAGGTTTTTACGAGGTATCCATGTTTTCCTCTAAAATTGCCATAACAAGCTAAGCTAAGCAAAACATGAAAAAACTCCGAATTGGAAGCAAACCCACAACTATAAATAATTCATACTACTTCAAAACCTCACTCAAAACCTCACTATATTCATGAAATTATGCAACAGGTCTTTCATTGATGATTAGAGTTACCATAACAGAAGTGGTCATTTGGCTATGGTTCAGAGCTCAGGGAAAATATGTTGGACTATTACATAATACTAATTCTTGTGCAAAGTTTTGTTCATGAATAACAATACAAGTGAGTTCTGAAATACAGTGTACTTTGTTCTGGTAGAGTAAGCACAAACCTATTACCATGTTTATGCTCTTCTTTTCTATTTTATGTACTCTCGATGGAGAAATTGTTTAAAATGACCCCCCCCCCCAAGAACGGGAAAACTACTTACAGGGAAGATAGATATTATCAATACACATCAACATAATAAGCCTTTTTCCCGTTCTTGGGGGGGGGGGGTGTATAATAAAAATTCGATTTCCCATTGAACCCTACACTTAAAATTCCTCTAAAAGTGCCGTTTTCTTGAAAATATGAACATTTCGTGTTTTTCAAATTTCGGATCAGAAAACTTCATATGATGAAGTATATGATATGTGAAAATTGGTACCAGATAACGCAATGTCAAACTGAGGGCGCTCCTCTCTGCTTATCCTGCTAGGTCCTTTAGTTAGTTTCATATGGATTAACAGGGAATGTATAATTTATAACCAATAACCTAGAGAGAATTCCTACTCAAACGTATATTTAGGCATAAGAAATAACCGAAGAGACACTACTAATATTCAGAGAACAACATCATACAAATGAAATTACAAAATTTTAAAAAACTTTTTTTATAGCACTCAATATCTCCCCTTAAAAATATTTTGGGTGACATGAACACCGTGGGGCTTCACCCCATAGGCCTAATGCAACAACTAAAACAGGTAGCTAGCTGTTACCGTATCTTTTTCACAGTGGACGTCAACAGACTTTCATTTAGGCCTACTCCATTTTGTAACTACTAATAGTACTGCACAAAGTGAATGGCATTCTAGCAAAAATTTTGAAAAAAGAAGTTACGTTCTAAATTTAGTTAGTTTTATATGGATTAACAGGGAATTGTTGTATAATTTATAACCAATAACCTAGAGAGAATTCCTGTCAAACCATAGACACTATTTAGGCACAAGAAATTCCCGAAGAGACACTTTACTAGTATTCAGAAAACAGCATCATACAAATAATGAAAATAACAATTTTAAAAACGATTTTATAGTATACAAATATATACTGACATGAGAGGCTCTGGTTAAAACTATGGGCCCGAGGTGACATCAATAGTACTATTTTGCTTCGGGCTGCGCCCCTTATTTGAGATTATGTACGATATATTTGGGTAATAAATATGGAATGCTTGGCTTCAAGAGACACCATTCCCGGGCACCATTCGCAATCATTTAATAAGCTTTATTTACTTTTTTTCCGATTTGTCAATCCTAATTTTGCCGATTTTGTAGTGTTTGATACTAGTACACACAAAATATATCTCTTACCTTTTATTTGGCGTAAAGAAATCAGCAAAAAGAATCTTAAAAGGAAACAAAAGGGATTTTTTATATTCTTATAATATTTCACTCTAAAACATGGGCTAATTTTCCAATATTGCTCCTATTAACTCTAAATTTGCTTCACAATTTTTATTACTTTTCAGATGGGGACATTTTTGATAGCAAAATCAGAATTTTCACATTTTGGTTGGCATACCAAAATAATTTACACCTTTATTGAGGCACCTTAGTCCGTAACACGGAAAAGGGTGGAATTTGGAAAAATTTTCGCTCCCGCCGAAAAAAGGACTCCCTCACTGCAGGTCAAAACAAGGTCAAGGAAGATTAAAATAATGGAGATGACCAGAGTTCTATATAGATAGAGAGGCAAAACGTTTCGTAATCTTTAGAAGTTCATCGTCTCGCAGGTTTTGCCGACCACAAGCAAACATAGAGTACCACAATAGAAAGCCAATGCGCCTCCGCTTCTTCCACATACTGTGGGTGCCGCTTGCATATACACCATCCGTAGTGATACAAATTGATGTATGTGATAGGAGGTTGCCAGGTGTATATAGTGTACTGGATCATTGTGCTCAGATACTCATTTTTCTCATCATGCAATGCGGCTTAGGTGAAAAGATTGATTCATTGAGGCGGTTTATTTAAATCAAGACGCTGACGTGTCATTTTCATTTCATTTCGTTGTGTGGCCCATGGGTAGGACAAAATTTAACCACCCCATAGCACCCAACCATCCAACAACTGATATGTGTTTTGCCGATTGTTTGAATCGAATGGGGGGGGGGGGGGGTGGGGGGGGGGGGGGGGGGGGGGGGGGGGGGGTGATCATTATTTGTGTATAACAAGCACCCAAACTAATAATTATCGTGCATATTCCAAATGTTCCAGGGCCCAGTACGAGCTAGTACGACGACTTGTTTTGAATGGGTTTCACGCCCTTGGGATGACACTTGTGGACGAACAATGGTCTGGCCTTGGATTACAGGGGCGCTATAACGACTCGGGTTAGATTTTAAGTGGGTGAGACTACCGCCGCCTGCGTGACTTCTAGCTAGACTAATCAAAAATGCTGTCGTTGATTATAGTCGGATTTTTTATTCCTGTCAATTCATTAAAAGTTTTTGGGGCTGTTCGACGATTCCATTCGTCTGAGAGGTTGTATACTTGACCCAATCAATACAATAGAAATTCGATGCCACGATACCGGATCAGATTACGGCCATAATTAAAAAAAGGCCCTTTTCTCACGAAGCAAATTACACAAGGCAAATGCACTCTATAAATTCCAAACACAACTTGAACAAACTCTATAGCATTCAACATAAGAAAAATGATAACGAAAAAAATTATACTAACCAAAGTTCTTTTACGTCACTAAGGAATATAGAAAAAATGATACGTTACCTTTATTAGTCGGTTCCAGGATTTACCCAATTGGTCCAATCATTATCTAATTGTTTTGGAGTTTGGGTCAATCATAAAAACTACAATATGACGTGGCCTAATCTCCTCATCAACCAGTTTCGATGTTCAATTGACACTTTATCCGTCTTTGATTGACACCCAACATAGGAATCGATAGCGTATCTCAGGGTTTACGGACAATCTATTTCAATTGAATCTGGATGAAGCCGTTTTAAATCGATACAAAAAAGTTCATGGTACAATCGGTTAAGCATCTTACTCTGTGAAGAGAGTTGCGCATTTCAGCGTTTAATACGGGCTTTTTAGTTTTGACTCAACACATCCCCTCACATTAATTCGTACCACCGACAATATGAGTTTTAATGACAGGAATCAAAATAGACTATAATTTTGACTTGCCAGACTAACCATAATTCCCTCACGAGATTGATTCATCGCAATGCAAAAATGCGAAATTTGCTGCCAACTAACCATATTTTACAAAATTCTAGAGGGTGTCCCCGAAAGATTATGTCACCATTTGATGTAGAATAATGTTCTATAGAGATTACAGTTGTGTTCAGGTGACACCCCCTAGTTTTAATGGCATTAAATTTGCTTGCATCATTTTAATGTGTAAGCAGGGTTGGTTAAGCAAAATTGGCGCTGCCGTTTTCAACTTACCCAAAACTTCAAATTTTGGCCCGAAAAAAAAAACTTCCAAATGTTGGCCAATAAATCGCTGATATTATTGGGAGATCGCTGATTTTGCAAAAAAAATCTCATTGTTCCTTTCTGGCCGGTGGGGGGGGGGGGGGGGGGGGGACTGGGGGTCAGAAAAAATTAGGGGGCGCAAATTCCACCTGCCCCTCCCCCGCTGGTGCGGCCACTGATGAGCTTAAAGTTTTGTACACTAAATCAATAGATGTTTGTTTGTTTTTTGACAAAACACAAAAATGTGCATATGATATCCACAAAATGGTCAAAAGGTCCCACTTTTTGCTAAGTGTTTTTATATAAAAGGTCCTAAATTTGGAGAAATCTTTACAATAAGTCCTCTTTTTGTGTTGACCTGCTCAAAAGTCCAAAAGGACAATTTTATGGACTAATGAGCTAATAAAATCATCAATTCCCATGGCGCATTTAATAACTTCCAATCCCAGTATATTAGCACATACAACCCCCTGTTTTTATATGATTTATGATACCCAGAACATGCCTAGTTTCCCCCCCCATCTGTCGTTAACAGTGCCCATACAGGCTAGTGAACTCAGCACCGGGTAGATTATCATGCCTGCTCATATTGGCCTACGTCTTATTAAGTTTATATGTTTGTAGACTGTGTATTGTTGTAATTCACGCCTTTATAACCAGTTACTTAATATTGCAATCGATTGTTCATTGTACAGGGGGTGTTTTCTTACACGTTGTACTATGGTTAACATAATAGCAGGCTACTCTTTTGTCCTCTTTCAATTTAATGTCCAATATGGGAGCCAACTGTCAGATGGCTTTTTCTTTCGATATTAGTATAAATCTTTAAACTGGCAACCAGACTTAGCAGTTGTTATGCGTTCCCGACACACACATTGCAAAATACCAATACCATCGTGCTGCAAATTCCGTGTTTTGTGCAATGTGACTACGTCTGGACATAATGAGTCACGCAGCCCCCCTAGGTGAGAGACACAGCACTGAAAAGTCCATGCAAAACTCCGGGGATAGGCGATAATCTTGTTGAGCTATTTGACTTAAAGGTAAAATTGGTGTTTATATGAAAGCTGTGAAGTTCTGAATTGCTATAATATGAATATCCGGTTTAATTAGTTTCTTTTTACACAAACAAATTGACTAAACTCTTTCCAAGGATTCTATTGAAGGGACCCGAATGTGTAGACCTCAAGGGCTGTAGCAAAATAATATAACACACTTGATTCATAAAAATAGATTAATAAACCTAAAGAGCATTAAACTGAGGTAAATTTTGATACTAAACATACCAATCCGACCTTGAAATAACTGAAATAGGCGCATGTGAAAAACACAAATAATTAACATTGTGAAACATTCAGTGTAAGAACCCCTTAAACTGGGAGGACCTTGGTGCGATCGAGGACGCATATATAGCCTAGTCTTGCAATGCAAGTTTCAATCTAATCAATGGTTACAAAACGTTGACACACGAACCTATGACTGTGGTTAATAAATACAGGAGGACCATAACTTTCGTTGGTATGCACGAACTTTCGTATATTGCCATAGCCATATTGACAGGGTAAAGGATCAAAAGAGCGACCTGGCGCTAAGTGTCAACCCCCTGACAAGGTCAACAAAAGTGGATGAAAAAAGTCAAGGAGGCCGGCAAGTCGTGAGGGTAAGCTGTAGTGTCAGAAAAGGTCCAACCTTAAAAAAGCAATATTAGCACATTTTTTTGAGAAGGGCGCCCCCAATTTTCAATAATTTGGATATTTTTACACTGTTGCATTGGAACTGGCTAGTAAACTATACCGGTGAATGGTTAAGCTCGACAATGTCTATGTGGTCACAAACGAAGGAATTGTGTACTAGAATAATTATTATCGGGAGCCCCGATAATAATTCAACACCGGGCTTGTCTTGAAACGGCCTTCCAATGTGAAATAGCCGTGAAATAGCGCCATGTCGTGTCTACGCTCATCCATTAGTTGTTTTAATAGTTCCGGGCACGTCAAGTTAGAGGTTATTTTCTCGAGGTTGCAATATTCATCATGGACGGCATAAACGGAGCATTTCCAGCTCTGCCCCGTTAAGTTCAATCTGGTATCCCATTCTAATTACAAATCGCTTATTTTGTGATAAGTACACATTTTTGAAGCATCTCGTTCGCAAGGTCTAGTTTCCCTAGACAATTACCAAACGTAACTGTGTGCAACACTATCAATTTTTTTTAAAATTGGGGCGCTCTTCAAAAAATGGTTCCAATATTGCTTTATTAATTGGTTTAATATATCTCTTTGGATTCTGGATTTAAGAGTTAAAGCGGATCACTGAGACTGACTGTAACATTTTATGGATCATGACTTAATATTATGCCACCAAACTTCGCAAAGTTTATAACATGCGGTTTATTTTCCGATTAAAGTCTGACTAAAGTATTGTTTGAATTCCGTAGGGTGTTGCGGGGGGTGGGGGGGGGGGTTGGGGGTGTTGGCCAGGGTACTAAATTCTTTTAGTGTCCTAGCCGACTCTGGTTCTGGTTTAAAGGGAGGCCCCGGATTTAAGGAGAATGAGTTTTTCCATCTGTGATTGATTGGCCGTGTGCCCTTGGGCTGAATTGAATTATATTCTCCTAATTCTGCCACTCACTTTAAAATTCTGCACTAGGTTTAACATGCGGTTTCTTCCGTTAACGTTGCGAATTCGTAGCCTTGGCAGAATACTAAATTCTTTCCAAATGTGATCATTATTTGTAAGCCCTACATGCATGATAATAGTAGCTCGTTCCTTATATTTGCACTTCGTCCATACCTACCTCCTACAATGCTACACATGGGAGTGTTCCACATTATAATGCATCTGGCCTTCGCTTTTATCAGTGTGGTCTTTCACATAGGCCGCTTTGCTTATAAGGCATGATTGCAAACTGCAGTTCATTCTGGGGACAGCCCGTCACCCTTGTGGTACAAAATACAATTGCCGACGGCCGCGATAAGTAAAGCAATATTAGCACATTTTTTTGAAGGGCGCCCCCAATTTTCAAAAATTTTGGAGATTTTTACACGGTGCATTGGTAATGGCTAGTAAACTTATACCTGTGAATGGTTAAGGTCGAAATGTCTATGTGTCACAAACGCAGAATTTTGTACTAGAATAATTATTATCGGGGATCCCCCGATAATAATTCAACGGTTGCTGGAAACGGCCTTACAATGGTTCAATAGCCGGAACTAGCGCCATGTACGTGTCTACGCTTATCCATTAGTTTGTTTTTAATATTGTCTGTCTAAGTCAAGTTAGAGTTATTTTCTCTAGTTGGCACTATTTCATCATGGCGGACATAACGTATCATTTCCCAGCTCTGCCGTTAGGTCCAAGTCTGGGGATCCCAATTCTAATTACAAAATCGCTTATTTTGTGATAAATACGCATTTTATTGAGCATTCTACGTTCGCATGTATGTTTTTTTCCTAACAATACCACGTACTGTGCAAAAATATCAAATTTTTTGAAAATTTGTGGGGCGCTCTTCAAAAAATTTGCCAATATTGCTTAAGTCTGACTGGGCGAAGCTTTCACTTTTTAATCCTCATTTTCAATGACTAAGTGATTCTGCGCCCAACATCAACACCTCACAGAAAGCTAAGAATATTGTGGTCACTGTAAGCTAGGTTGTGAGAACCACAGAGCATAAATAATGCTGTGTATGGGATCCGAATCAAAAACGTCTCGCTAGACTCTTTTGCACCTAACGAGGAAAAAGATAAGCATCTTGCTTCGCACAGGGCGGCCTATAATAAAAATGAAAATGATAAAATCCAAGTGCAAAATGATAAAGGACCAAACACAAGTCGCCACCACTGTGATTGCTTGCTTCATACTTTTTGTCGTGCGGTCGCAGTGTCGCAAAACCTCAAGTTGTCGTGTTGTCCCGCAACTTGCTGTTTTTTGTCGCCGCGACAAAAAGTGCTGTCGGGTGTCGCTGCGACAGTCTCGCGAGTATTTCATACTTTTTCGTGGTTTTTGTCGGCAGACAGCTCAACATCATGGCGCCATTGTTTACGTTGGAATAGTCTCACCCAATCCCAAAATGATCATTTTATCTATGTCCCTGTCGCGCTGAGGATTTAACAAATAATAGGACTACGTCGTGCATTTTCATTGGTCATTTATAGGATCGGCGGTGTCGCAGAAAGTGTGAGTTCAAGTCCACTCTTCGTTGTCTGTCGCAAGGAGCAGCACGACAAACTAAATCGATTTATCGGCTTGTTCGCAGCCTGTCGCTGCCAGGGGGGAGCTTGCAAGTTTTTTATGAGCACGTGTTTCCTCCTTGCGTCTGTTGCGCAAATTACTTGTCGTGGCCGACACTTCGACAGCACGACCAAGCTATATGAAACCAGCATGAAGAAGCAAGATGACTCGTGCAGGGAATGTATTGAAAAAGCGGGGTGGGTGCGCAGCGGATCCGATGCGAATAAGCAAATTCAGAATCAGTAACCAAACAGCACTTATTGAAAATCTTTACCTTTGATTGATGTCCTAAATTATACGCACGTTGTTTCCTTGACTAATTTTCCATCAAATGTATTAAAATTTATAACTTTGATTTCTTAACCGTTAAAAATCTCAATTTAAACATAGCGGTCGCCCCCCCTAGACAGTGAGTCGCCCCTGATTGGTTCCCGGTTTTTAGGGATGAATTTAGTATTCTGCCACATGTAAATTCGGCCACCTTTAAACATGCGGTTTTATTCAATACGTTGCCGAATTCGTAGCCTGTGGCAGTATTACTAATTCTTTCCCCGGTTTATTCTTTAGAATAGGCACGAGCAACGCAGTATTTTCGTGATACCAATAAATTAGAACAAAAACCGAAGCGTTGGAAGGACGTGGGAGACAACTGTGTTTAGGCAGAGTGCTCGATTTACTGGGGGCACCACATGCACAGCTGTGGATTTTCTTCTGTGCATTGTAGCTCTGAAAACCTACATGCACACTGTACATGTAGGGGACCAGAACCAAACGTTAGGCAATTTTAAGCTCCTGGGACACAAAGTAGTAATACCAAATAGAAGGTGTTCTAGTTAATTTTGATGTGATATTGGTTGAATGATACGCAGTACAACTGATCAGTTGTACTGCTGCGTTAAAGGTGCAACGAGAGGAGATTTCAAATAAAAGTGTCCCTCAAAAATGTTAAAATTTGATTTTGCACTGGTGTAAAAGCTTTCAATCAAAAAATCCCCATCTGAAATGATTCAGCTGAGAAATGTTGAGTTGGTTACAAAAAAAATGGTGAAATTTCAATTTCACTATAGAGCAAAATACAATTAGCCTTTGTTTTACATTGAAATGTAAGCAAATTAAAATCACCTTTTTTCTTTCTTTAAGCATTCTGAGCCCAAAGAAAGGTAAGCAATCTATTGAGTTTATAAATCTATATGAAATTATATGAACACAGATTTGAGGGGCCTCAAATCTTCCCGTTGCACCTTTAAATTTTATTGTTAATATGTGGGCATGCAAAACATTGATTTTGTGCCATGAAAATTTTTGGGGAGAATTTAGTTTCTGCACCAACTTAAAATTCGGCACTTTAACAGTTTATTCCGTTAACGTTGCCGAATGTAGCCTGTGGAAGAATACTAAAATTTCTTTCCAATTTTTGTTTCCACATGCACCGGTGAATTGTATAAAATTTATTTGTAAACGAGCACTGGTGTTTCGCTCGATCATTTTTGGTCACTTCGTGCCCTTTTAGGGCCAACATTTCACGTATAAGCATTGAGCTGTGCCACAGTGGTATTTTTTAAAATCGAGCTAGTAGGGTTGCTAAGACATCAAAGTTTTCATAGATGCACGGATTTGGTCATCGAAGATACGTATACCAAATTCTTGACTTTGTGACACAGTGGATGCGCAGCTGTTTTTAACAAAACTGGCTCTGGCTTAGTGGAGTAGGGATGTAGGGGCTATCGTGCGGAAAAAGCCAGGAGGCAACTCGGGCGTAAAAACTCAATATAAATTTGAGTTTAGGAAATTAGCAAGTAGATTCATTAGAAAGAACCCTACTACAGATTAGAATCAGTTAAATGAAGTCTAATCTGTTACTTGCTTGCAAAATTGCAATTTCTGGCTTAGAGCTTGATATAAGTTGACAAGTCCCAAGCAAAAAAGATTGCATCCTGCAGTGACCTGCACATCACATTAACCCGTGTACAGAGGATCGAAATGCTAATTAATTAGCGCTAATGAAATAATGATCCCCGCTAATGTTAATGACAATACAAATTTCCCACGCCCATTGTGACGTAAGAGGTTCGACAAACTCGGAACGGATAAGTTCCTTCGCCAGTGACGTCATCACCTGGCTGGGTGTTAAATACGCCTGTGCGAGGCGATCTGAACCTTGGAAATTTGTGGCTTTGTTTCCTAAGCAGGGTTCACGATTGTAGGATTTTGGCATCAAATGACATACAGAATTTTCACTGGACTTATAAATTTAGAATGAGTAACAAAAAAATGTTTCCAAACCTCAAAAAGCAAAAATTTATCTATAGAAATAATAATCAGATAAAATTGCAGCATTCAAAATCTGCTTATTTGGGAAAACCAATTCACAATATTGCATGGCTACTCTATATTATGTCTGAAGAGAAAACCACTGTTAACATTAACAATAAGGAAATGCGATACTTCGAAAGTTCACCTTAGGCCACTGTAGCACAATAGAAGTCAGGAAATCTTATGCACCACGTATTTGGAAATGAGTATAGCACCCGATTAGTAGTATTACAAACATTTGGTAGGCTGGTCTCGGACCAAAATCTTCCACTGGACAGTAATCTGAACATTTGGAAATGATGGGTCCAGTGGACTGCCAATTTAAAAACCTCTAAGTGGGAACCTGTTCCTAAGTTCACTGAAGGTCAGTATAAGCTGAAGATGTCGACCAATGTCGATGATTTTTTAACCTTTGCGATCTGAAGATTTTAAAATGTTGACATGGTTAAAGCTGTGTGTTTCCGATCGCCTTTGGGACCCCCCCACTTACCCTGAAGTAGTCCGATTTTGATAGGCCGTATTTTTCTCAATTGTCGTCCTGAAATTTGACCCTCAAATCCCTTTCATTCTCCAAATATAAACAAAAAACCGTCCGTTTTAGTGGTTAACCATCAATATACACAGTATTGAATAGTGCTTTGCAACATGCATTATACGTCTACCTAAAACCGTCAAGTTTGTTTCCCACAGTACTCATTAACCGCCGAGAGGGGGGGTCAAAGGTGGTAACTGCAACTGTCTGGGGACTACATAGAGTACTGTGTAAAATTAAATATTGGTCTACCAAAATGGCACTGTTTTTGCTCATCACTTCCAACAAACATCCTTTGGCTCTATTTCATGGGTAACTGAGAAAAAAATAGTAGCTTTCTAGTAGCAACATCAAAATTTTTATCACTTCCGATCAAATCTGGGCTTCTGGGGACGAGGCTATTAGCGATCGGCCATGGACCTTTAAGCCACTATCAGCGCACAAACAAAACCGCTCCGTTTTTTTCCTGGTTATGTATGCGCATGCGTACTGATGAATGCTTGAGTGAATTCTATTTTAGATGCCTGGTAGCGTCGGCGATCACCGGCCAACAGCGCCGAAATCTGAAGTACAAAATACCTTTTCAACGTGAAATATATCTTACAGAAATGTAGACGATTCAAAGGCAAAAACCATTGAGGGCTGCATGACGAAATTAACGGTAAGGGTGGGAATTTGTTGATCCTAACATTCCACTATTTGCCGCTGCCAGGCGATTCACCGCCATCTTAAAAATAGACAGCCGGTTGGAAAAAAATAAAAATACATGCAGGGGGTGCAGGCCAAGAAATTACCGTAATTAAGAGAGTTAGGGCCTAGTTATGCCCCTCAATTAGAAATCCACGTCCTACGTATTTTGGTAGTATGCGTACAGTATAATACTATGCAAACCTTATCCTATTTCGTCAAACCCAAGCTGGCCAAGCTAGCCGGTTTCCAACCCTACATGGCTTACGATAATTATATACTGCGAAAAAAGTGTGAGAATTTTTTGTTACGTAATTAGCTTGAGGTTGCTCCCGAATAAAGCCCCCCCGTGTGAAGGCGTGAGCCTATTTAACAATTGGGTCAATTATGTCTCGGAAATTAAAGACCCAATTTTCAAACTGCATGCAAGGGTGACGAGTAGACTTCGACTATTCTTTTGTCCCATTAATCGTTCTTTTTAAATTAGTTGCATGTTGAAAAAACTGGCATAAACTTCTGGAAACAATGGTCATGTTCACAATCAGTGGTGTAACTCTTGTACCCTTGGGGTCAAAATTTCAAGTACTTTTTTATTTGTTATTTTCAACTAAAAAAGTACTCACAAATGATCAAATTTGAATTAATTACTGTTTTGGAGTTTTTTTTTGGTTTTTGTTTTTTTTTTTTTTTGTCTTTAATGTATTTGCAAAATATATCATTTTTGGCAATATTGTGGCATTTTGGGGTAAAGTTGAGCAAAAATCCATTTTTTTGTGAAATCCGTTTTTGCAAAATTATAACAAATTTTCAGCAAAACAGTCCTAGTTAATTCCCAAGTAGATGTAGTTTCAAAATTCAACACTGCTTTTGAACTAGCCCTTGGTTGAATTCATAAATATTTGGCAGGAAGAGCCAATTTTTTGACGTAAAATCTCATATCAACGCACAATTTTTAATTTTTAAATATGTTTTCAGCGCCAATTCCCATCATGCGCCCTGTACTAAAATCTCTTCCATGATGTTTACCCTTTTCTGACACAAGTTGGCATAAATCTTGTAAATTCTTCACAAGTTTGAATTTTACACTTGCAGTCGTGTCGGAAGTGGACGATTAACATTGTTAACATGCTTCGGAAGTGACTAGATGTTCCCATGGCGTTCTTGATAATATTGAAGAAACTGACTCTAATTTTGGCATTGCAACAACATAGTCATTCATTCTAAATTTAAGGAAATACAAATCGACTTTTGCAAGGTGTCACAACAAACAAAATTCTTAGTGAAATATACTGCGATTGTCCTACTTGCATGGGAACTAACATTGTTGTAAAAAATTACAATCCACATGAGACTACCTTGTGCAAGTTCTTCAAATTTACTTCTGAAACAAATTACACTTTTAAGAAAAGGGGATTTTCATGTCGAATTTCTTAGAACTTTTGCACATCACAGTCGTTTCGGAGGTGACAAAGATGTTAACAAATTGTTTCATGGGACCTGTGTTGGTTGATTATAAACACAGAAGCGGTTATAATTTTGCATTCAAACAGCATTCATTCGAGTTAAAGAGGAAGAATTGCCTTGGTGCCAAAGAAAAAAAATGAGGAACTTGTATTTACAGAGGTTTCAGTTATAGGCCAAGTGTTACACTTGAACAAGCTATAGCATAAAAAAAAATCCTCAAAATCAATTGGTGTGCTCACTTCTCAAGCATTGTTTAACTAAAAAACATAACCAGTGCATAAAAACATCAAAACTTTGGGTGGATGCTATTTACATGGCCATGATTGTGATAAAAATATCATTTTGGAGGCAACCATTGTGTAACACAATGAGAAAGGTTTTCTCATCCTGAGAACCCATTGGGACCTTAAATTTGTCTATTTACGTATCTGTTTTACCATTTCAGCTCATTTTCTTATGTTTTTCAATTTCTGATTTTCAGTTTTGTTCAAGTTGGGTCTTTATTTAAATCATAGCCATGCTTACCATTTTAATAGCAAGTTTTGTTCTTAAAGATGTGTGTTGTTGATACAGTTGTTTAACAAAATAAAGGGAAAACAAAAAAAAAAAAAGATGCATGCAGGTTCATCCTGCCAAACCACCATCTTTGATTTTGCTTTTCATTTTGCCAGGCACTCTAGCTTCTGATTTCCAAAGTCACACGGAACTCAAACAAATCATGTTTCATGCTTAAGCGGCCCTGTCGAAGTTAGTTTATACTGAGCACATTCGTCCATTGGGTTGAAAACAAAACAATGCCATTATATGAGACATCTGCTGAAATTGCAAACATTCCAGAACATACCTGCTTCATTTGTTGGATATTGTGGCCACTCCTTGATCCAAAATTGATTATGTACCTGTACCTAAGCTTCAGTGGTGATCCCTTAATTTCTCGGGATCATTGGCTTGAAATTATTTCTGCTGAAAAGTTTTTATTAAGCTCTGCACGATTGTATGACCGCGCAGAAAAAAATATGTGCTCTCAAAAGTTGGGAACCCTTAAAGTTGTGTATCATTTTTAAAATTACCCCTCCAACTTCTTTTTATTTTTGTGTTGATGTATTGGAGTAGAATTCTAATTCTTTTGCATCTAATAAAGTACACTTAAGTCATTTGAAATATTTAAAAAAAAAAAAAAAAAAAAAAAAAAAAAAAAAAAAAAAAAAAAAAAAAAAAAAAAAAAAAAAAAAAAAAAAAACAAACAATCAAGTCTATTGAAGCTGCATGGGTGACCTAGCAGTTAAAGGTTAATTTTTATGTACTTATTTTTCTTTAGCCAGCAACCTTATAAAGCAATATTAGCACTTTTTTGAAGAGCGACCTCAATTTTTCACAAATTTGAGATTCTTCCCGGTTTCATTGGTAAAGGGCTAGTAAACTATACCTGTGAATGGCTTAAGCTCGAAAATGTCTATGTGTCACAAACGAAGGAATTTGTAATGAGATAATAATTATCTCGGGATCCCGATAATAGATATACATTTCAACGGTTCGTAGTCGTTAGGACAAGTACAACATACTCGGCCAAAAATGATCCAATTTGAATTATGGGGCACGCTCTTCAAAAACTGTGTTAATATTGATTTAAGGGAATCTAACTTTTAGGATGCATAAAAAATTTAGATTCTTGGCGTATGATGAGCACAAACATGCGATTAATGTATTTAGATCCTCCCCTTCAGCGGCATGGATCAATAGCTGTGCTGTGGGTGTCCCAAAAAAGGATACATCGTATTTCACATGATGAGGGGCTTCTCCAGAAATCAAAATCGTTGGTATTGCTCAATTTGAACTAGCTGGTCAACAGACAGTGTACGTACAAAGTCATTTTGGACAATGCAATTAAAATAGTAAGTATTTCATTTTGTGGTCAACTGAAATGTAATAATATAACCCATAAATAGGAAGCAAGCAACCAAAACAAACAAATAACCACATACTTTAATACCAACGTAAGGTACAATTAAACTCATGCAAGAAAAAACTAAGTCTCTGGTACATGCTATGCATGCTAGTAACTTTTTCACATGGGTCACCATTATACTTTTTTTGGCTGTATATACATGTAGCCACCAGTAATTCATAAAATGTTAGAATTTAAGAGTCAAATTGGAGTGTAAATCTCAAAAGTAAGGGCAGAAATTGGAGTCAATCTCAAAACTAAGGGTCAAGAACATGAAATGAAAGAACATAATATCCAAAATACTTAAGGTTAGGGCATTACCCTTTTCTATAATGGGTCAGTGATAAATTACTGTACCGGCATGCAGGAAATACATTTCGACGTATTTTAAGACCCTTAGCAGCAAAGTCCCTGCCAGTGTTGCCCCTGAAAAGGGAAATATTTCACAGTACAAGGAGAATTTTTAAAGAAAAATGTCAAAAGTTTGCCGTTTCTCAGTTTTTACCCATGGAATAAATAGCCAGTGTGATTAGTTGCTAGATTTACATTGTGTAACATGATACTTTGTTTATTGCATTGCAACATGACTGATTTTGCTCAGAGTTGTGAAACTTTGATGAACCACTCCATGAGAACGATGGAATATCATGGATTGATGTTGGTGTGATCTCGCTTAGAATTTAATCCTCAAGCAAGTCATGGCAAAACTCAAAGATGTATGGTGAACTCTTTGTTTTGTCATAGAATGACCCTTGTAGGATTAGTGATAATTATAAGTTATAATAAAAGATTGTTGTGTTAAACTTGTTACTTGAATATTAATGAAAAACCCCAAGCTACGGCCTTGCAATAACGCTGTATTACGCATGTTAACAACAAAAAATGTCACACCTCCGAACAACATGATAAATTGGGTTCTTTCTTTTTAAAAACCATGCACAACATATTTTTTGCGTTACAAAAGCTTATACCTATTTATATATTAAGAGATTTAAGGAAATCATAATTTAGTTAAAAACACACAATTTCGGCACATTACTGTCACAAAGACATGTGTCTGGTGTCATCAAATGGCACAAAACTTAACAAATAAAACATTAATTTTATTGATTTTTTAGTTTTTTTTAAACAAATCTGTTAAAGTATTGTTGTAAATCATTTTTATCATCTTGAAATATGTTTCGTGTCAAGGTTAAAAAACAAAATCACCAAGTCAAAGTAAGGCCTCCAAACTCCAAAAAATAGCAAATTTACATGTTAAACAACGTTATGTCATCTACGAGACAAAAAATTCAGTCTCAGGGAATTTTTAACAGTTGACTTGTGCAGCACTTGGTGAGTGTCATCCTATCATGATGAGCCATACTAATCACTACAAACAGAGATATCAGCGCAAGAGATTTACTATTAACAATAAAGGCTGAGATGTTTAACTTAACGGCGTTTCGGAAGTGGACACAATGTGTTTCGGATGGTTGACAGGTGCTAACGGAAGGTATGCAGTGTTGTATATTTGAAATATGTTTGGTGTATTTTTACAACATTATTCAAGGAAGATGTTAAGGCATGTTCAACATTGAAAAGATGTTCACAAAACCATGGCATTGATCTCTTTAATTAAAAAATAAAACACCTACAGTCTCATGTGCGGACGAGTGACAAAATGTTAAAGGAAAAAAAAGTTAACATTTGACATTGAATTGCGACACAACAATCTTTAAAGCGGCGCAAAGGATCAAAATTCTGTTGCAAATAAATTGCAAAGTACATACTGTAGCTGTTGCAATACACCCAAAAAACAGAGAGAATCTTATTAAATAATAAGGAGAAACGTTTGGTATAAAAAGGTATATTTGTTAACGGAAAATGTCACCTCCGAAACGGTGAATTGCAACGACCTGTCTCGGGAAATGAGACGCAAGAACATGTGGACAACCCAAAATAGCATTATAGGTGGACACGTGTCTATTAATAATAATAAACAAAAATGGGAATTTCAATGCCGGGTTAAAGCACAGGATTGAGAAAAACTAGCATTGTTAATTTGGGGTACAACCAAAAGTGCCCAATTTTGACCACCAAATGGCCACCAAATCCAACAGAAATGAAAAAAGTAAAGGTGTTTGTAAGCTAGCTGAGCTCGCCCCTATATAGGCGATAGTTACATAGAAAATATCTTTGAAATCGTCAATGAATTGTTGAAGATACTATCATGAAGTGTCAAAACTGAAAGTACACCTGATTGTGAAAATGGCCATAGTCCGTCAGAGTTATTGATCTAGGGCGCGTGTTTCTTTTGGGTTGGCGAAGGTCACGGATCAGAAACGGATCCCTCTGCCAGAAGGAGAAGTTCATTATTTACCATATAATCACAGTCATTGCCGGCTTGAAATGCGAATTACAAACATGTAACTGAAAGTTACAGATGGTATGAACCACGTGCTTTAGTAGTGACAGTAAGACCACCTGGATTGCCGCCTTTTGTTTTTTTACCCATTGCGCGGAGCAAATGACAAGGGCGAATTAAAAATTCGCCGATTGCTTCTCTTGGCAGTAAGGGATGCATTCATAAAGAAGGTGGCACTGCGGTTATGGAGCTGTTAATCACCCTTAACGATGAGGTAAATTAGGAATTATATTTCGTATTGTAGAGTGTTGTCCCCAAGTCAAGTCAGCCACTTGGCCTTGTCCCAAAGGTTGTTCAGTGGTGACGCCGCAAGTTGGCCAACAATCCCGGGGCCACCCAGGGTATGCGGTCACGATTCCGAATGAGGTGGGTATGAGGGACTCGAGATGGGAATTTGTAGGGCATGTCAATGCCCCAAATATTTACGCATTTCAAAGTAATTCCATACAAGGTCTACCATGAACACTCATAACAAATAATAGGGAAAAACTTATGAGTACATGTATTCTGGTAAACCAATATATGAAAATATCTTATATTATTTCCAAACAGTATTTATACATCAAGTCAAATTGCTACTGCGCAACGATGGTCACGTGAGCGGTTACGACGGGGAAAAAACAATTCTGAAAATTTTCCTACAGGAAAACACAGATGATGAGATTGATCTGACCTATAAACAAAAACCCGACTAAAAATGCAATGACTGCTACCACGTAGTATAGTTTCCCGATAATATGTGTCATTTGCTACCAAATTCGAAATTTCAATTACAAAGAGATCCCGTATAAGTTTTTTAAGATGTAAAATTCATAAATTATATGGGAAAGCATAGATTTTTCACCAAAAAATGGCAACGGAGTGGCCGTTTTCGTTCATGTTTGCGAGGATCCAGTAACGGTATCATGATGGAAAAATTTTATATATCAAACTGGCATGGGTACAACTTGACCTGTGGATTAAAAACTTCTCGAGCATTGATGAGTAATAAGCAAACTTCTGGTCAACGACACGGTAACCCGGCGGTCAGTGATCGTCATATCAAGTGCGCACTTCATGTGTAATTAGCCTAATCCAAAAATTCTAAAGCACAGTGTTTGTGCAGCGATTTTTTTTCAAAATGTAAAACCACATCGAGACAACCCCTATTGGAATACTCACAGGAATACAAGTATTGTCGGGAGCTAAAGTTGTCTTGAAAGTTTAAATAACAGGCACAGGATGTCGCATTCATCTACGCACCCTTCAGGTTAGGGGTAAACTCTGATGCTGTGGAATTATAATGCGTTGTGTGGGCATTATTTATCTACTACGTTGTAATAATGTAGGTCCTAAGAACACTGGCTTGTGCCGTGGATCTCACCAAACTCTTGAGTTTTTCAACAAAAAACAAACAGCATGTTACAAAATAATGCTGCAACAGATTTCAGCCACCTTAACATATACCATGCAATTGACTCTTATATCCCATATCCTTAACGGTATTGAATAAAAATGATAAACCCTTGTCATTTATGATGAAATAACATTGATAGGTGATCGACAACCATCCACTTTGCGCGTTATACCATTGCAAAAGCAACTGCTAATTATGACGATTGCACTCGGCACCACTTTCAGAGGTGCGTAAATACCAACCAAAAGACCAGATTTATGAATGAAAAGTGGAATCCATGGGATGAAGATAGTTGGGACGGCTCGCTGACTAGTTTCTAGAAGTTCGATGATCAGCTTTCAGAACATCCAGAGCTTTGCAATTTTTGAAGTTTTTACAGTCATTTTAGTCCACAAAGGTAGCTAATTTTTTCCAATACATCAAGGGAGGTAAATCTTGAAGTGGTAGCTAACAAATTTTTTCCGGGGGCGGATTTGGTGTGAATATGCCACGGAAAATAAGTAGGTGCAAATCTTGTCTATGAGCCTCGCTTATAGCGCCTTACGCTTAATGTCCAAATTTGAGTGAAGTGAAAACGATTCCGGTTCTTGTTGACCATTTCGTCAACATTTAGTGGGTTTAAAGAACAGAAAGAGGTCCGGGATTTCAGTAGGTGCTTGCAATGGGAAGTGCATATGGGGTATACATAGAATTTTGGTCAGTGGTCATTTGGACAAAACACTGAAATATTCTCGACAAATTGGCGCGATGATTACGACAATTGTGCACATTTAGTGCATATGGGCAGTGTCCATATAGGGTGTACACAGAATTTTGATGCAGTGGGGAATCACTCATCCAAGGTGGTCATTTTGGCCAATACAATGAAAATTTCTTCTGACAAATCAAGGCGAGCTGATCAAGGACAATTGTGCACTTTATTGCCTTTGGTAAGTGCATATTAGGCGGTGTACACAGGAAGTTGCGATCAGGGGTCATCAAGTGGGCCATTTTGGACAAAAATCTTATTTAAAAATGTATGAATGTTTGTCACCAGAAATAAGTGACTATGGCATATGCCTTGGCCTAATGGTCAGTGTATGTGGTATACCCAGATTTTGGATCAGTGTCATTGGTGGTCATTTTGGCACTTTTCGCCAGGGCGGATTTACGAGTAAGCAGTGTCACAGCAGCTGTTGACAGGGGCCCCCTAAAATATTGCTCTTCAGGGCTCAGAAACCTCCATAGTACGCATAATAAAGAGCGACATTGTGTCGCTCGCGATAGATAAAGGGACCCACCTAGCTGCTTGACAAGGGCCCTGTTCTTAAATCCACATGATGTTCGCCAATAAAAAATGAAATCTTCCTTCTAAAACAAATACGGCGCGATGATTACGACAGTTGTGCAAATTCATTGTCTATGGTCAGTTCACGCATGGGGTACACAGAATTTTGGCGGCAACCATAGGTAGTTACGTAAATGCACTATTTAGCTCTATGGTGGCAACATGGATTGGAACCTTCTTCATTGTCTTGCTGCATTTGAACCGGCTAACAATCGCATGTGGTGAGGCTTGCGGACTCAGCCTCCTCACTGCTGTGGAAATCACCATTGTTATGGTAAGCCACTAAAATATCTTTTTATTGGGGCTAATTCAGGACATGATCTTAATTCTCTATTTTCTTTTCCATGTTGAAACATACTCTTTCACTTATTTGAGTTTAAATCATGCCTATTTGAAAGATTTAAAAAAATTCTATTTTCCTATACAAATACGTGATCATTTTGTACAAAGCCCATTCTCACTGTCGGTCGCGTGTGGATGTCACAAATTAGGAAATTTCCGCCATCCTGAATAGGTAATTACGGCTCTTCAAGTTCCTCCCTGGATCTGCCACCGATAGGTCAATCTACGGCTCTTCCAGTCCTCCCTGGAGTGAGAAAGATTACCTTTGTGAGTGAATGAGAAGTCACAAAATCGTGCTTAATTGCAGCAAACTTAACTCACTGAAATGACTTACTTTTTAACTAAATATCAAAAATTATATCCTGCTGCTTCAAAAATTGATTATCATATCAGCACTCCATAGACGGTCCATGTAAGTTTTTCCACGCCAGTCGCAAGAAGTACTTGGTACTTGGTACTTGGTATGTTGATCCGTTATTGCAGCTTGTTGAGCTAAACTAATGAACTAAGAGTGTGTGCCAAATTCAACACTGCGACGACAGAATCGGGTTCCGTGGCGCATGGCGTAGCAAGTGGGGGGGCAATAGGGGGCAGCCTGCGCACCCCTCTGAAAAACAAAATGAGGGCAAATCGGGAAATAAAACGCTATCAGTTTAAATCGTCCTTTTTCGGACTCGTTTGCTCTATCCGACACCTAGGAATTTTTTGCTTGTGATTGGGGACATTTGTTGCACCTACCATGAAATTGCCCCTTGGAAACACCAGGCTGGCTACGCTCCTGTTAGGGTTAAACTAAAAATATAAATTTGAGTTTTAGAATATTAGAAAGATTCATTAGAAAGATCCCTACTACAGAATTAGAATACATGAAGTCAATCTGTTACCTTGTTCTTGCAAAATTGCAATTTCTGGCTTAGAGTCTTGAGATCAGAATGTGGATGAAAAAAAGATTGTCATCCTGCAGTGATTGAGCGAGAAATTCTACGTCACTGCACCATATGGGTCTACCTTGGTAAAATCTACACGCTCGCACAGCTCTACCGGCCTTTCTTATCCAGCGAACTTTCGACACGCAGTCTCTTATAGAGTGACGGACATTTACCAAAAATTACTGTTATCGTTCGACACGCGACTTTTGTGGGAAATTAAAAAACCGACGTACGACCTTCATAACTTCCGTATGCTTGACACGCACAACCCAACTGTGGAAACAACTCAAGCTATAGAAGTCTAAGGACGTACCAAAAATACCTACAAGCAGTGACCTGCACATCACATTAACCCGTGTACAGATATCGAATGCTAATTAATTAGCGCTAATGATCCCCGCTAATGACGCCCGCTAATGACAATACAAATTTACCGCGCCATCGTGACGTAAGAGGTTCGAAACTTGGAACGGATCATTCCCGTCGCCAGTGACGTCATCGACCTGCTGGTCATAGCCCTGCCAGCACAATTTGCCTCTAGTTATATTTGTCTCTGACCAGCTGCCTATAGAAGTGATTGATTTTTTAGTCAATAGACACAGGATTTAGGTCACTTCACATTCGTAATAGAAATATGTGACCCACTTCTACAATACCCGGAAACAAGTACCCAGTGACTTAATCCCTGACCTCTACATGGAGAGGGGCCTGCCGCACAGTTGATGGTCGCCGAGTGAAACAACAAGGGAAGTTGGTTTTTGACTAATAGATACCAAACTATGGTGGAACAAGCATACAACTGTTGGTGCACATATTCCCCACAGATGTTCTATTGTTGGAAAAGGGACTTATGCATTAGTTTCCGCCTACTTGTATAGGTCAAAAACCAACTTCTGAGTTTTCATTCGGCGACTCTGACCCGCTAGCCATGTGTAGAGGTAAGTAGTCTCCTCATTGATCAGCAGCAGTTGGAAATGTCTTAAATTCCAATTATTCATCTTGACTTGAGTTG
Source organism: Ophioderma brevispina (assembly GCA_023653785.1). NCBI lineage: Eukaryota > Metazoa > Echinodermata > Ophiuroidea > Amphilepidida > Ophiodermatidae > Ophioderma > Ophioderma brevispina. Next base: position 29,833 of record JAMKCH010008086.1, read on the forward strand.
CTTATAGACTAATCCCGCCAGCCAAGTGACAAAATGATGCTCCAGTATGACAACTTTCTATCTCTGAAGGCTTTTAAGCATTTTGGTATTTAGTAAGTAGACAAAAGATTGGAATGCTAATGGTCACCTGTGCTTATTGTACACAAAAGACTGATTGCAAAAGTCACCTGTGCTTATGTACACAGTTGTCTTCCCACTTTGGTGGGGAATTTGAATAGGAAGGCATAACAAATAGTTTGAACGCCTATGATTGATTTCTTTGTGATTAACTGATTGCAAAAAACTTTATGAAAAAAGGGTTGTTTGTCACTGCAACTTGGTTTGGTTTGTTGAAGGAGTGGGTCCACATGTGTGCTTGCTTGGTCAACATGTGGAATGCATATTAGTGTTGTTGCTCATTCTCTGTAAGTTGGTGCAAAGCACATATTATCATTGATACAAGACTACTACAGCTGGACACATCTTGAAGATTTAGAATCTGCAAGAATGAGGGCTTTGTTTTCACTCAGACTTCAAATAAAGGGAGGGGACTGCTGGACTCAATGCAGTAATTAGGTCATATGTACTAACAGTTGTCTATAATAAGGGCTTTTCACATGAGCAGGTGATCGATCCATTGCGATCGATACCGTGTTGAAGACCAGGGCAGCGTTTTCTGATACTGACGCGCAACTCAATTGCGCTTTATCGATATAAAGTGTCAAGGAAGGATTAAGGATGCTGTGTTCTCGAAATCTTTTGTGAGGCACTTCTAGGCAGTGGTTGAGTTGACTTTTTTTAATGCTGATGGACTCATACAGGAATCTGCTTACCTTCAATCCGATGTTGAGGTGTAACAAATTGCCTTTGTCTTTAGGCAGCGAAGAACCCATAAATATATATTCCAACATACTATATATTCATTTCGATACCCTGTATGACGACAACCCCCCCAAGTGACGTCGACCACATCCTCTTCTCTTCTTCGTCTTGGGGTCGAACAAGTTTTCTGTGCGCGGTAACGTTAAGTATTAAGCTCCCGTAATTTGTCGAATTTTTGGGCGATTTAGCTCTAGTGTAGTCCGGAACCTGGTAATCTGTTAATTTTTTGTTTTTTTTTTTTTTTTTTTTTTTTTTTTTTTTTTTTTTTTTTTTTTTTTTTTTTTTTTTTTTTTTTTTTTTTTTTTTTTTTTTAAATTGTCAGTATTACGTCCCTGGGGCTTTGGTGTTTTTTGTGCTATTGCTAGTTTTTGTACTGTATTCTTTTGTAGTTTTGTCATTTTCGTTTGCAAATCGGTTATTTTTTAAGGGACTTTATACTTGGACTTTGCAGTCGGGTTGTCAACATAAAACCTGCATAATTTCACACCCATAGATTGACTAGCGTAGGGCGTGGCATGGCCACGTTATAGCGATAGTCTTATCCCAACACTATGTATATGTGTTAGGTCTATTTATATATATTTTAAACGTGTATATATGCGATTACAATGTTTGTGAAATTGTAAATTTGGAATGGACCGAAACGCCTTTGGTTTCGATCAAGATTGGCGTCGGTTTGTTTACATTTATAATATGCACGACATTATCACACAATGAGCGTTTAACACTGTGGGTTACTACACTAGGTCCTTACGCTTTCTTGAGCCCTTACTGTCAACGAGGTCTGGCCTTGATTTAAAGGAGTTGTAGGATTGTTTGGAAATGCTTTTTTATAGAAATTTTCATCTAAACTTAGTAAATTTGTATCCGGGTATCCCCGCCTTGGTGCGTGTTCAGGCCGGTTTGTTTCCTTTATAGGCCGCGGCTGTAGTGCTTTCGAACGAGGTCGCCGTCACGGGACCCACCCCCATGCGATGCCCGCTGGTCCTTCTCTCACAGGCGCGCATAGGTGCGCCGTGCGTATCGGTATATGGTATTGCACTGGTTCGCTATGGAGTGGACCGGTGGTAATCCTTGGGTTTTGTCCTTCTGGTATATTGGGCGGTAGGGATTTTGACGGTAATGAGCGGAAGCTCCTCCGCTGATGTACGCGGAGTGCACCGCGTTACACAGCTTTGGGTCTGGGGTCTTGTCAGTCCCCCGCGCCTCAGGGGTGATTGACTGATAGGATAATGGGCGCGTGGTAGCCGTCTTCGCTACCACGATCACAATAACCACCGTTATAGTACCCATCGCCGTTACAGGGAGTTCCTCCGCTGCTGGAAGCGGGGGGTTCCACCGCCGTTAGAGGGTTCACACCGCCCGGGTGGCAGTCGCAGTGCCCAGGGGTGCGTAAATGGTGGCTATATGCGTGTTGTCACCGTTTTCGGTACACTACCGATTACGGAGATACCGCTATGGATGCTCCACGTACCAACCGTGTTGTGTCCTTTAGGAGTCCGTAACGGCCGACGCTGCCCGGGGCCAGAGTTTTACGCGGGTGTGGCGGTTCCGATGCAAGCAGACCGTGTCAGCGAAACCACCGGCGACGTATGGGGCCCGTTTCCTCTATATCTATCGGTCTGATTTACGGGTTTTTACTGCGCTGGTCTCGATGCATTTTGCCTTCATCCTCACAGCGGGGTGATGCCGGCTGCGGGCGCTTTGACCCGGCGACTATCCTCGGTGCTGGTCCATGGCCTGTATCCAGGATTTAGACCAAACAAAGGCCCATTCATGAGGGATTTGCCGCGTCGGATTGTTTCAAGACAATACCCATCATCGCTTGATCCCCATTTCTGGGAATCCAATGTGGTTGGACGGGTGTTTTCTTCAGCGATATTGGGCCACGCTTGCTCCCTTCTGTTTGTACGGGCGATTTATCCTGGATCAATTTTACGTGGCCTCCACTCATACGCCGTGATCAAGGGGGAGTTCTGGCGCCAGGAGTGTTTGGCATTTTCAGCGAGGCGGGCTGGCTCTTAGTCGGACGGCCCTGCTTCGCTGGTCACCCCAGTGGCTCAATCACGTCGGGGATTTTATAGCGGTGGATGAGTCATTCTCGAACGAACCTCGTTGTTGATGGGCGTTGACTAATTCTCAGTAGAAATTAATGTTAACGGACCGTTTATCACGAGGGTTAAGGTTCGAGAGATTGGCGGCGTGTTTAGCCCTACGCACTTGTCCGTTCTTTACGGGTGCTTGTTGGCCTTTACTGCGCTGCGATGGTTCCACCCGTGGCTGCTCGGGTCCCTCGCAGCAGGGATTTCGGGAGCGGGTATCATTTCGTTTTCATTTGTGATGTCGGGTCCATGCTAAAATCTCAGGGGGAATTAGCGATACAATAGACCTTTCATCTCAGGATTTTACGAATCGTACGCGAGACAATGCTATTCACGGGGAGTTGAATACCTTTTCTTTAGGGATCAACAAGGGCTCCTGTGTGAAAGGGGGTGGCACTGGACTCTGTAGGCTCGCCGCCTGTTGGGGATCCAGCGCGGCATCTTGGCGCGACAGTTATACCGCCGGGCATGCCGGGAGGCCGATCCGCTTGGATTGGACTTGGGGGAGAAAGGGGGGGGGGTGCGCACGAGGCATGCCCATGACGTTAGTAAACGGGCAGGCTGTGGGCGGTTGGCAACTAGGTTGGTATGCCTCGCCGCTGGGGTTGCTAGCGTCGGATTGCTAACGTGTAGTTCAGGGGTCAACCCTGGTTTTCGTTCATCTTAACCGGTTGATGTCGCGTGTACCCTCGAATGTCATATGTAATCACGGGCTACTGACTCCCGCTTACCTCCAATCCAGCACCGTTGGACAATGGTTCATCGGCGCTGGAGTATGCTGTTAAGGTGACAATTTGTGGAAGATTGTCTTAGTTATTCTTGCAGATACACTGTTTGTCCTGTTTCGGGGCGCGGGTTGTGGTAGGACGGAGGTTGCGGTGTGACCTACTTTTGCGGCACAACGTGGTATGCTGATTTTTTTACTGGTGCTACGTGTCGTCATGATTGCCTTTTTAATAATAAAACTTGTTCCGATTTACATATAGGCCAGTAATCCACGGGGCTTTAGCTATACGTATTCTGTTCTTGCGGGTAGTTGTGTAGGTCACTGTGGTTGTGCTAGGTCTTCGCACTTAATCGCCTCCAATCCTCCGGGATTCGGGCGAGGGGAGCACGCGTTTCATCTACCCGTATGGATACTGGCCTGTGTTAAGCCGTGTAGCTTTGTTACACTAGGAAATCCTCGTGCGGCTGTGATGCCTTCGTTGAGGGGAACGGAAACATTCGCCGGGGGTGCACCCCCTCTGGGTGTCGTCCTCTGTTGCCTGGGGCGGGGCTTGCTCGCCAAGGCGTCTCCTCGGGACAGAGGCGTAGCGGTATTCCTACCACCACCGGGCGTGGGGCATAGATTTCGCTTCACTGGTGGTTAGCGGCTCACCGTAGCTTCATGGGTTGGCGTATCCTTTTATGATGCCTAACTTGTGGATTCAACTTCCTTTAGTTTGTTCTCCGGTGGGGGACTCGACTTCATCCATGCAATCCGGTTCTTCGGGGCGGCGTACGTCTTTATTAGGCGTTCGCAGCCTCTTAGATAGTGCACGGTGTCTTTCGAGAGGCTCAGACCCTCCTGGGTCCGAGTTTGGATGCGGGTGTTTTAATAAAAACACAAACGCCAACCGATGCTTTTGAGGCAGCCTAGGGGTTGTGCCACCGGGTTTGGGATTGATGTCTCTCCCCCCTCCCCTCTCAGGGGCCTGTGCGTACGGGTCCTTATCCTGCTACTCCGTTGATCCTTGCTCGGTCCTTTTGGAGGACCTAAAAATTGGAACACTTGCTATGGTCTGTGAATTCAGGCGATGGGGCGGCCCTTTTGGATTCAATTCCTTTAGCAATAATAGCCGGTGTCTTTCGCCGGCGTTTCACGACGATATGTAGTCAGTATTTTTCCGGTACGGGAGTGCTCGACGTTCCTTTCCCGTTTTACGCTTGTATCATTATTCGGATGGTGGTGGACTCGAAAGTGGATGATTTGTTCGCGCCATTTGGGATGAATACAGTTGAGGATACGATTCGGCGATTAATTCGTCAGTAGCCCTAAATTGGTGTGTCGGAGTTCAGCAGTAATTTATGCCATGTTCCACGCTTACTGATCGTTTTCGATCGAGGTGTGGTCTCCGCTCGCCTCTTGCGATGGTACCCTAGATGAAATGTTAGACGATTAATTTCGTTTTTTGGGCTTAAGTTGTGTCGGAAGACTCGGCAAAGTCTACCGCCCCTGCTATATTCTATTAGGAAGTGTGAAGGATGCGAGTGGTCGGTTTTAATCTATATAGCGTGGTGGCACGCGACGCGAGCATTCGCTGTTGGCTTGGGCCGATTCCCGGGGGGTCTTTTATTCTACACGCTATAGCAGGGATTCTTAGCGCCATTTAGGCACTTCACGGCCGCCCGCGGCGGTTTTTGTTGCCTTTCTTTGAAATGACAGGTGCAACCTCTCAATCTATCTGAGGGCTTGATTGATTGGGTTGATAATGAGGCTTTGCATTTTCAAATGTCAGGGACTTAATTATTCTTTATCACTTGTGCTTTCAATTAAGATATATGTGGCAGGGGGGTCTCACTCAATCTATCCATGTCGGAGTGGTTTGCTCTGACACATGGAGGTGTGATTATACTTACCTATTATATTATTCTTACCTTATGTTCGGATTTAAAGTAGTCTTCCCGCAAGATGCAGAGTTTCTGTAGGTGGGATAGACTATTATTTATTCATTATACCTTTCATGTTATAATCGTATGTCCACTCTTGGTCTGGCTTCGTGCTGCAGACTGGATTATTACAATCTCTCAAGCTTTTTTAAAAGTGAGGAGAATTTCTTTTGGGTGTCATTGGGCTGGTTTCGTTTCACAGTATTCTTTACTTCTGTGATGTCCAGCCTGTAGGATTATGATGAGGTTGCCTAGGCCAAACGGGATTAATCTTTATCCTTGGAAGCAATCCTATTTGAACTTAGCCACTTAGCAGAGATGGTTTGCTCTAAGGTCCCGCTGGGATTTTATCCACACTTAGGGTGTTTTCCTCGTGGTCCTGCCTAATGGTTTACCATTGCAAGGGGTGCCGGCCCCTTAGTTCATTCGTACTGATAGGGGCATGCTGTTGGGGGCTAGGTATTCGGTGCCACTGCCTTTTTACTCGGCGATATTTTATTAGACTTTAGCGTTTCGGCAATCTGTTAGATTCTCTTACTCTCATGGCTGCCTCAATCCAGTCGTTTAGGTAGGCCTTGGAGTTAATGTTGGAGCTGGTTCTGTTGATGGGGTTACTATCATCAACATTTTGTGAGACTTCTTGTCAGCACCCTTTCAAAGGTTACTGGTCTATTCGTTTTTGACGGTGGTCACGTCTCGGGCGACATCGACGTAGTCCTTTTGATGCTTTGTCATTTCACGATGAAAGGCATAGTATGAATATTGGATGTTCCCCCGGACTGGGGTCAATCTCCTGGTGGGCTTTTGCCATTCTGGGGAGGATACTTGATAATGGGGGGTTGCGTGTACTATGTCTGAGCTTACTCCCCGGGGTAAGGCCTTCGGTCTTCTAGAGCTGTTGAAATCCGGGCGTGGGCTTATGTCGGCATCGCAGATTCTCCTCTTCTTTTTCGCTCCCGCATGCTTGCCTTGAGGCGCAACAGTGAGTGGGATTGGTGGCAGATGGCTGATTAGGTAAGCTAAACAGTGAGTGACTCAAGTTCTTCCTGTCCTACGCTGTGAGGGTTTTCTCGCAGGAGTACTGATGCGTCGCGCGGAGTCTGAGGCGATTGGGCTCTTTCAGACCCTCCTCTAGTTCCGCCACCGGGGATTTGCCCCGTCCTCTCGGCCCGTCAGGGGCCCAGGGGGCAGCGATGAGGTTCAGGCTCGAGCTGCTGAAGCCGGTTGTAGACTCATACTTGGGAGTAACTCTCTCAGTTATGCGCCGTGTGAGTTGTGCATGAGGGGGTTGTGCGTTCGTGTGACGTCTCTCTCGGACGTCGCTTATCTGGCCAGTTATTTTTTTTGAGGAGCCACTCTTCAGGGGACTCAGCAAATTATGCTCTTCTTAGTAAGTGGTGTGCTTAGGTTTCGTGCTATTTGTATTGGCATGTGACTTGCCGTGCTCTTACAACTTCTGAATTGCTTGCAATTCACTATTCATACTCCTTTCGATTCACGCTATCCAGGTGTGACGTTTTGATCCTGCACCGCCTCATAGTTACCTGTGCTAAGCTGGCGATGTAATGCAATTTGTTACATCAACATCGGATTGAGTAAGCTAAGCAGATTCCTGTAGGGAGTCGATGGAAGACAGTGGTGTTATAAAAAAATGGGGGAAAAAAACCTCGTTAAGGAAGGCTTGCTACCTTCTCCGATGTTGATTCCCTGCCCGTCCCGCCCCCTGCAGGTAGTTTATCTGTCTAGGGTAAGACGAAAAGAGAAGCGGATTGTGGGTTATGACGCCACTTGGGGGTGTCGCATACAGGGTGATCGAAATGAAATATATTATGTTGGGACTATATATATAATGGGAGGTTCTGCATTGCCTCTAAAGACATGGCAATTGTTACATAACTCGGAGAAGGTAAGAGCTTCCTTACGAGTATTACGAAACACGACTGTTTTACCATTACATGGGCTACTTTTAAGTTCTGACTTGTCACCTTGGTTGGTTTCCGCACAGAAATTGTGAGTTTTGAACAGACTAAGGGAAATTCAAACATGGTGGAATATACGGGAAGTGCATTTAGGGATGAATGTGTGCTGTTGTTTGAGGAGCACACCAGCATTGATCAAGGACGAAACTTATCCATCAACTGCGCCCAGCTGACGGATAGGCCGACCGTATTAAATTTGGACGGGCATGCGGGGACACGAAAAAGTTTGACGATGTGACTTTGGACTAGTAAAGTAGTTTCTCACCAGTCGAATGCACGTACCTGCATCTTACAAAGACTACAAGTTCAGATCGGATTACACTCACTGGGTATGCTGTAAGCAAGATCCCAGTATGATTTTGGTTTAACTTTCATGCCCATTCTTGGTACTTTGGACTTCTAACCGTAAATTCAGTGGCATGTACGGTTAGAATATTTCGAACAAGTGTGACAATGTTGTATATTTGAAGTTACCAGATGAAGTTACCTTTCATTGGTCGACTCTTTATCCAATAGTACTTGAATCTGCATGTTATAATACACTACATCGCTGTCCGGATGTCTCCAGCCAAGATGGGTTTAGTGCGCAGCGTGACTGGCAACCGGACGCACCAAATAAGTTCTTGACAACTGTCGCACGAATTGTAGTTGGTGAGATGTGTTGCACGTTATCACCACGATTGAAAGTTTGCATGCTACATTTATGTGCGCCCTATATGGATCCTGAGAATTCTGCCAAGACTAAACATTCACACTTGCATTTTATGTCTTTACTAATGCATTTATCTATCTTACTATAAGAATTATAGTGCAACTGGAAATAGCCACAATATCTACAAGGTAAGATATGCGTTGTCCTTCATCAATCACCAATTCTGATTCACTTAAAAATCAGAATGACTGAAGAAGAAGATACCGCAATGAAGAGCCCTTGTGGAAGAATAGTGAGCAAAGGTGACCTGAAGCTAAACTGGGAGGAAATATCTGAGCTGAACCAATCAGTAGGACCAAATATTTGGTTTTGCCAGATTACAGACTGGTGAACTGTGAAGATAATTTAAAAAGAATGTTAATTAGTGTAAAAACCTGACAACAATTTAATTGAATTTAGCTACTTCGTGTCCAGTAGGACAAGGACTGAATATGATTAATCTTATTCCCTGGAGATGGCCAGTGCACAAGTGTTGGAAAAACCCACGTGCACTTGGCTGGACTCGCACTGGGCCAGACAACATATTGTAAAAATAGCCTATTTTGTTATGAATTCAGTTTTCTGAGTTTAAGTATTTGATCCATGTACTCAAAATGTACACAATGCAACTAGTTCCCATATTTTGTGGGGGCACAAGGAGCTTCATCAGGTCAGTCAAAGCCCACGATGATGTTCGGGTGGGATTCAGGGTGCGTCACATTCAAAGTAGGTATTGCAAATGGGTGGTCATTATTACCATCAGAGAACAGGAACAGAATGGATGAATTTAGAATTTTTTGACAAAAAACTGTGGCATTCACCCTTTGCTTCGCATTCAGAAATTTGCCATTCCCTCAAAAACATTTTCTGTGCCTCTCTACTGAAATTTTCTTTCCAGTTTTGCCTCCCTCCCCTCTTTTTCACAAGAGGTTAAGTGTTGTGGGGTGTCAAGCGTAAAAACTTCCAACCCCTGGCCACAAATTACATGACTTATCCCTAACAAACAGAAATGAAAACGGGTAATGAAATTGCTCTTAAGTGTACACATGTGTAATATCAAATAACTTATTTTAGGAGGTTACTTCCCGCAAACCAGAGTATCAAGCTCGGAGTGAATATCCTCATTCCCAGACAGTGACCCGCAAACGGGGCTTACGAGCACAAAACCTATGCCGAAGCACCAAGACAGGAGCACAAGGTTTTCTTAAACTCACTCGAGCTTCTCTCAGCCAAAGCGGCAGGTATGTTTATTTTCGATGAACTCCACGCTTATGAAAGTAAGCATAACATCAATCTAATATTTTTATTATGGACAGTAAGTGGGAGAGGTGGTTATTTCTGCGTGCCTGGAAATTTGCAAGGTGAATGGGAGGGTCAAAGGTTTCATGGAATTATTGAAGGATTTATGATGAGTGTTGCAATGTAACTAGGGCCTGGTTTAAAACTGCATCCGTACTAATAATGAATAATAATAATTAATAGTATTGCTATAGCGCCTTTTACCCAAGTAGACAAAGCGCTGATGCCTACTATTATTACGCTGCAATCAGGAAATCGTCACAATCATTTTGCTTCACCTAGGTCGGCAGCCGGCCAAGCGCACAATCCTATCAGCACTTAGATTGCAATATTCCCCCTAACAGCTACCCGAATATCGCTTGGGTCGACGAGGCAAGTGAGGTAAAGTGCCTTGCCCAAGTGCACAACACATTGGCCACAGCGGGGCTCGAACCCACAACCTTCAGATCATGAGTCAGCCGTCTTATCTACTGGACCACATGTGCCCTCAGTAGATGCTTAGAAATGAGCAATTTGGCCTCGCACGATTATTCAAAGTGAAATATTTTAGGACTAATTCAGAAGGTTTTTGCTAAAGTTTTGGAAGCTTAGTGCAGGCCGTGTCACTTTAAAATACATAGTCATTCTGCTTCTTTCACCAAGACCCAGGTGCCAAAGTAAGGAAAAGAACCGGCACATGGGTCCCATTTTTTTCTCTAACTGGACGCAAAAGGTCCGGGACTATAGGATAAAAATCACCATTTCTTTTAAATGAAAGATTGTAGCAACACGTTGTCATAAATTAGCATCCTTACTTAAAACTGTTTTTAGATCGTCCGATGGGAAAGACCTCATAGCAGCATGATTTGTGTGTGTGTTAGTCCGTTCATGTGTGTCAAACTTTTGGTATGCACTTTCGGTAAAATGTCTAGCTTTTGAGTGCAGTGATGGATCAACTTCATACTTGTAATGCCAGACACTGTCTTTTATAAAAAGAGGTAGTGCTCTGCCTAAAAGATGTCAAAGTAAGGAGTATTCAGAGGTAATTTAAGAACATTTACCACTGCAATGTACATCAAAAATGATCTTCCAAGAGGAGTTACAAATCACTCACTCTACAATGCACTTAAGAGCTTTTCAGGGGAGCTATCATATGTTCTTTAAGGAGAGCAAAACTCTCACTCGCCTTAAAAGATGTCTGGTATACTTATATATTGAGATAAGGGGTCTTAGGTGGGGTAAGAGAGGTCAAAGGTCAGTCAGGGGTCACTTGGGTCATTCTATCTGGTGCATGTGGTATACACCTTTGGTTAAAATGTCTAGCTTTTTGTGCAGTGATCAATCAAGTTCATACCTGGTGTGCTTATACATTGAGAAAATATGGGGTAACAGATGAGTTCAATTCATTCTGGGGTCACTTAAGAGTCATTCTGTCTAGTGCATGTGGCATACACCTTTGGTTAAAATGTTGCTTAACTTTTTAGTGCAGTGAGTTTAAAGGGAAGACAAAAGTGCTGGTGAGCGGGGTGGAGAGGGAGGTGGTAGTAAGGTAGACACATGTGGCGTATGTGGGAAGAGGGTAAAAGCAAATTCAGTGTGGTGTGAAAAATGTGGGAAATGGATCCATGGGAGATGCACAAAGATGAAGAGAGTGACCCCAAGCTTGGCAAGAGATTTTATGTGCGGAAGATGGGAGAAGGGAGCTGGAGGGATGGTGGAACAGGAAGAAAGATTGTGTGATGAGGTGGAGTCTGTTAAGGAGTTCACATACCTTTTTAATTGGGGACAAGGTTAGTGAGGGTGGTGGATGCGAGGTGGCTGTGACAGCTAGAGTGAGGTATGGGTGGGTGAAGTTTAGGGAATGTGGGGAGTTGTTGCAAGGGAAAAGATATCCTTTGAAGATGAAAGGAATGGTGTATAAGAGTTGTGTGAGATCAGTGATGCTGTATGGGAGTGAGACGTGGTGTCTGAGCGAAAATGAGATGGGGATTCTGAGGACAGAGAGAGCAATGATAAGAGTGATGTGTGGGGTGAAGTTGATGGATAGGATGAAGACTGAGGACTTGATGCAGATGTTGGGTTTGGAAGAGGCGATGGACCGTTTGGCGAAGGCGAATAGTGTTCGTTGGTATGGGCATGTGTTGAGGAAGGATGACGAGCATGCCTTAAAGTTAAGAAGTGCCTTTGAGTTCGAGGTGGGAGGTTCAAGGAGGAGGGGACGTCCAAAGAAGACATGGAAGAAGCAAGTGGAGGAGGAGACTAGGAGGTTTGGGTTGAGGATGGAGGATGCATTGAATCGGGTGAGGTGGAAGGAAGGAATAAGGGCGGTTGCTGCCAATGTGAGGTGAATCCGGCCACCCCTGTTTACAGGGACAAAACCGGATTTAAAACTGGATTTACTTACTGATGAATCAACTTATTCTTTGACCACATAAACAGACGACCTATAGACTGCTGTCCCTATTTTTTGTCACCTGCAAGAATTGCAGCAGGCACATACTTATCCAAATTCTGTACGTCTGTCCGCATGTGTGTTTGTGTGTGTTGAATTTTAAAGTTTTAACCTTTTCAAACACCTTATGGTGGACTTACCCCCTTCAGAAGTCTAAAAATAAAAACTAAAAATTTAAATTGGAAAATATTGCTCTTCTATTGCTTTTTTTGACAAAAATCAGAGCTTCCGTTCAAAAGCTATGGTCGAAATGTAATTTCGCAAATTGAAATTAAGATATTTCTTGTGTATTTTATTTTCTGAAGTTGCTATTTTAATGTTTTCCACTTTAAAAATTTATATCTCAAAAAGTAATTTAGATTTTGATCTTTAATTTTCACAATTATATCTTAACATTTAGAAAGTATTTTAGACTAAATTGCTGATATCTCCATAGGTCATAGGTGCATCATATAGACTTGCCCGTCATGGTAGGATGTAGATAACATACCAAGGTCAAAGGTCTCAAGAGATGCACTTGTACAGAGAGTAAAGGAAAGATGGATAATGAAAGCAGGTGACACTTATGGTTCGAGAACTGCCTTCTCTCAAACTTATTTTCTGTTTTATGTCTGCAAGAGGGCACATACATTGTAGGCCATGAGGCCAGGGCAAAAAAGATGCTCGGATAAGGACTAAGGTGGCGCACCCCTGGGAAGTACATAATTCTTCCGAAATTTTTTTTCTAAAATTATAGAATCAGTTCTATGTGTGTTCTCACTTCTAGTATGTGCACATTTTCTAGAAAATGAATTAAATGTCTTCTCAATTTTTGCCCTGAATACGTGACCAATGGATGTACACCATGATTCATTGACTCCAGCAAATAATGGGGCTATTGATAAGTAAATCCACTCGGTATGTAGAGGACCAAACACTTCAGATTCATTTTTCATCTGGAACTTCAGATTCATTTTTCATCTGGAACTTCAGAGCCATTATTATTATCCATGCAGCTGAAGAGATTCCAGGTGTTATACCACCATCCCGATTTAGATTAAACTATTTTCATGATGTGGAACACAAATTACCTGTCCTCTTTCACGAATAAATAAAGTTAGAGGTTCTACTGTGTGTTCAATTAACTTTGACCTATATTTCATCATTTATCCGAAAGGGAAATGAAGGTGAACAAACTTATGGGGTAAAGTTGTTTGGCAAACTGTGACCTAACATTTTTGTGCAGAACCAAATCCCTAATTTGCCACATAACCCCATTTCTATTCAGTTGACCGCGTTTTTAGCAGAAATCTAAAAATCATTCACCTATGTGAAATGCAGGTAAACCGGTGTCGAACAAACTTTTAAATTGAATAGAAAGAGGTCCTGCATTAACATGATTAAGTTATGGGTTATTCTTCACCATGGTGTTAGGTCACAGCTTGCCAATCAACATTTTTTTCATGATTTTGTTCATCTTTGTTTTCTTTTTGAATAAAGGATGAAATATACGGTCAAAGTTATTGAACTCACAGAAGAAGCACAAGTTATATTTTATTAGTGAGTGAGGCTATAGCTCAATCTAAATCGGGAGCTGAAAGGTTTCAACGTCATGGACAATAACAATGGCCCTGCAGTTCAGAGGATCTGAAGTCTGTTGTCCTATGCATAACGGACGGATTTCCTTATCAACAGCGCCATTATTTGCTGGAGTCAATGAAATGTGGTGTACATCCATTGGTCACTAATATTCAGGGAAAAAAAGGAGATGACGTTTAATTTTCAAGAAAATGCACATACTAGACGTGAAAACATGCGTAGAACCGATTTTTATCATTTTAGAGAATTTATTTAGGAAAAATTATGTACTTCACAGGGGTGCATCACCTTTATAAACGCTATGAGATCTGCCCGCTAGCCTAATAGCCTAAGTGTCTATCTGTGGTAAACATGTTAACCCTAAACATAATTGCTCACTGTTTCAATATACATGCACATGTTTTCATGGCAGTTGCATGTATTGGTCCTTGGGTAGTGCCCACATCAGTTACCCCTCTTATATAAGTGTGGTCAAAGGTTATCTAGCTGTCATTAGGGGTTATGGTCTCAAAAATGGTCAGATATCTCAAATTGCTTGATGTTGATCGATTTTCATGACACTTTAATGGTGTCCCATGTGTTGAACTCATGTGACCTTAGTGACCTCAATTGACCTTTGTCCCCATTCACAAACCACAACGGCAGACGACATGTTCGGGGAACACTGTATTTTTTGTACTATTTGATGCCACTGACAGTCAATTTTATTGGAGTTTCTTCATGAATTATAAGCAAAGCACTAACAAACTTTTATCGGACACTCAAAAATATTTATAAAGAAGTCTAGGTTTACCGTCGGGCACTGCTACTCCATTGCTATACACATGCCAATGTAAAATTCAAACCACTAACAAATCAAGGCACTTGCTAATTACGAGGTCACACCATGCATAATGCATGTGAGGTATGTAATCTATTCCACCCAATTACTACTCGGAGTCGTGCATGTACAATCAGTGGGAACCCGGAAGAAGAGCAGCGCTCTGGACCACAAAGGTTCCATGCCCATGTGAGCTGGATGAAGAAATATGGAATATTGTAACTAGCAAAATGTGTTTTGTAATGGAACGATATTGGGAAGTAGTGTGATTTTGCCTGTGCATATTAGCAGTGGCAAGAACAGTGAAGATGATGCCAGAACTAAAACCCCTGTCAATTTTCGCTAATATGGATTTGATCTATTGAATAACAAATTTGTAAGTGTCCAGAAAAAATTTGAGCCAAAATGACAATGGAAAATTGTAAAAAATTTTTTGAAGGATTTTTTTTTTTGGGCAAAAGTGTGTGACATTCTGTGCTTGGGTATATCGCTAATACGGTGACCTAACATGCCAGCATTGTTTAATTATTTTAAAAATCTCAGTTTTGATGTAGTAAATATTTGAATACTGTGGCCAATAGATAGAAGAGAAGAGAAGAAGAAGAAGAAGAAGAAAGAAGTTATGTTAGTGCATAGTTTATTAACTTATTTTTAAAGACCTTCGATCTTGAATGCTAATAATTTGTTGCTGTATCGAGGGTTTTATTACATTTCCACATTCTTTGTTGACAGGTCAGTTTAAAGGTAGTTCTACAAGCAAGGCAACAAAGAGTACATGTTTTATGAATTATTACTCACACTGATTGGGCTGTATTTCTTTCTTCAATTTCTCATAGTTACCTCCTAGCAATCAAGGTAAGACTTAATGTTAATAATAATAATAACGGTGCTTATATTGCGCACTTCTACCATATGATCATGCGCATACATACATAAGAAAAATCAGCAACAAACTGCAGAAGCAAACTAAAAATATGAGTTTTCAAGCTGTGGTTGGAAAGACTGCAATGATGGCGATGATCTACTAATGCAGGTGTCTGGTTTCCAAAGAGATGGGACCATAACCTTAGTTATCTAGTAATCCACAACATTGACCGTGTCTTGGTAGAGTGAAGCAAGTATGTCAAGGGGCATTGAGGTCAAAAGTCATGTTGGGGGTTAATTAAGACATTGACATTGTTTCCTGGTAAAAAAAAAGTAGTGAAATTCCTCCTTCAAAGTTATGTGAATCTGCAAGCTTACAGACGATAATCCTTTGGTAGGATGAGGATGATTGTAAGGTTTGAAAGTCAAGGTCAGTAGGGTAATGAGGTATAAGTTCATTGTAAAGTCCTACCATTTGCAAGTATAATTCTAGTCCTAATGAACGTTAGTGATAATCCTTATTAAAGGCAGATGACCCAATTTAAGTCTATAAATTTTTGATCTTTTGAGCCCCAAAACCCAATCTGTAAAGTTTCATGCCGATATTTTATCCTGTTAAAAACATGATTTTGTAATCCCCATAGAGTACTTTGTAAAATTAATATTGGTCAACCAAAATGGGTCATATTTTCACTCAAACATCCAAACCAAACATCCTTTAGCCCTAAGATTTTACAGGCCAAGGGTAAATGAGAAAAATAGTAGCTTCTGATGAAAAAATGTTAATTTCCCGGGAAGATAGTCGCATTTCTCACAGATTTCCCACTATATCCAATGTATAAATTTCCCTCCAAATGGTCAAGTTTCCCTTCAAATGGCCAACTTTTCCTGGGAAGGAGCTTCCCAAATTCCTCACTTTTTCAAGCCATGGTCCCATGGGGATGAGACTATTGACCTTTAAGGCTGTTGTGTGTATAGAGGGATTCAAGGTCAAATGTCATAATTGAGTCAAATAGTTATTTTCCATGGTTAAAATATCAACCTGGAATTTCAACTTAGCTCATTTGGAAAAGTAATTTTTAGGTCGTCCATTGCAATCTGAAAGACCTTATATCGGCATGATTTGTGTGTCTGTGTGTGTGTGTGTGTATGTGTCAAACATTTTGTATACACCTTTTGGTTGACACTTTTTTCAATTTAATGTAAATTTTTAGTGCAGTGATGATCAATTCCTACCTTCTATACCTTGAGTCAACACACCATTAATTGGGGTAAACATATAGGGTCAAAGGGCATTTGGGCTAACTATGTTACTGGGCATTTGCCTGCTGTATTCACCTTTGGTGGCTGTTTTTCAACTTACTGTAGCTTTTAGTGCAGGGATGGATTATGTCTAGACTTGGTATGCTTATACATTGGGACAGGTGGTCTCATGTGGGGTAACAGATGCAAAAAAGGTCAGAGGTCATTTAGGCTCATATCCAGAGTTGTGATTTCTCTTAACCCAAATTCAGTGGGAAATAAAATTCATGTCACATTAATTTACTACTTGTTTCCCCCCATATATAGTACATGATGGAGCTTGATGGTTATGAGGATGAAGCGGAACAAGAGAAGGCTATGAGGCATAATAGTTGGGCAACCTTCCTGGTCACGGTAGTAACAGCAGTCAACGTCATCATATCAACATTTATAGGGCACTGATGAACATCACCAAAAGCTGCGACACAGGGTAATGTGTTCAGGTGAAGAAAATGAAGTGTGTTAATTACAGATCAATACTTGTTCTGCACAGGACAGGGAAATTGGGTCTTTGTGAAGGTCTTTATGCTATATATGCAGTAACAGTTATGGTGTATTATGTAAATGTGTGTGTAGAGAGACTACTCGTGACCTGGCATAACAAAATGGTTAGAAAGTTGCATTTAACAGTGTTGAAATATTGGCAGTTTCAGGGCTCTTGTCAAAAATGTTAGAGGATTACAGGAAGAAAGCATGAGAAATGCTTGAGCTAAGTGCCCCCTGTGTGAACACTGTTGGGCAGAGTAGTCAAATTTACACTCCTGCTGCTGAGCCTGTGACATAGCACTGAGCTAGGGAGTCCTACTTGCAATCAGCTGTGCATGCGTACATGCACACTAGCTCTGCAAGAAGTCAGAACTTCCGATTCTCTGGGGAAAACGACTAATACTTTTCAATTAAAAAAATACTTCCCATGATCAGATTAAATTTCAAATTTGAAACAATGAATTCATAGTTCCCCATTATATTTCGAAACGCGATATTACAAAGGCGAGTTGTTTGTTGTATATCTATAGTTGAAACGGTCTTCAATATGATGGTAGAATAGTGATAATAATAATAATATGACATTTATATAGGCCGTTGTCCACATGATCAAATCCTGTTGCCTATGATATTACGCGCCTTCCGAAATCGTCACAATCATTTCGCTCACATCCTATCAGCCTTAGAAATTGTATTTCCCCCAAACTGCTCCCTAGAGTCGTGCACTTTTCACTATACCACACGTGCTTCTCGTGATATCAGCTCCTTGCAAAATCTGGAGACAACAAACCTGCACCTAGATTGAGACTTTCCTGAGACCCTTGGGCCAAGTTGTTGTACAAAATCTGAGACTTTCATTACTTGTACTACATACTAGCGCGACTCACTTTAAAATAAATTAAACGTAAATAATGTGAATTTATTAGAAAAAGAGAATTTTTCCGCAAAGTTGCCGTGGGGATTGTCGATGGTGCAGGTTTGTTTGGGAAATGCAACACTAACATTACCGAAATGTAGAGAGCTAGTGTTAAGTGAAAGAATCATTGATTGCCATTCTTGTACAATGTGGCATTTGAAACCAAAAAGGTGTTTTTCTAATTTTTCTATGCAACATTGTTCGGCCAATTGATGGTTTTGTGTAACTGTGTCTGGTGCTGTTGCTAGGGAGTTTGCATACTAGTGACACCTGTTTATTATAAGGTGGGGGCATTTCGTGATCCACAGCCGCGACCCCCTGGACTTACCTAAAAAAAGTTGGAGATTTCTATATCCTCTGTAACCGTCTGGGGCGAATTATAGTTAACTTCATTAGCTCCTAATCTGACGTGCAAATTAACGATCGTCTCTGCAAGAAATACGCATGTTGTAATTTTCTGTCCGTAAAACGGACAAAAATTACAGTACAGTGGGTCTATGGAGACTTGTGGGATACTAACATTTGCTATACAAACAAACCAAAACGCCGTCAGATCAACGAAATTTTTGGAATAAGCTTTTCTCGAGATATCTAGCAAAATATGAACAAAACAAAGGGGGTAACACGAAATGCGCCTTTAATAGCCAACCAATGACTCAGATTTGGAGCCCGTAAATGATATGTAGTAAAGATGTTGACCTTATTGACGACAACGATAGGCTGTCTTAATAAAGGCACATAAGACATGAAATCGCTTACGATGGGAGATTTGAGTGATTTTTGCTGTCGTCTACTCTACACCCTCTATTTTTGAGCTAAGTTTTGTCCAGCTTCAATAATGGAAGTAGGTGAATGAAGGCAGAGTTTTTATATAGTATATATAATTACAGTTGTTAACTATCAAAACTCTGTTTCCCTTATTATTGACATATTCAGCATCAGCTAGCTATTCAAAGTATACTTGAGATCAAGATAATGAGATACTACAAGCGCCAGGGAGTAATTTCGCTGTTAACTGCGTAGCACTGATCTTGTTCAAAAATCAGGAAGACACCGATCGCTCGATGCGACTGGTAGAATAGGAAAGCATGAGCTTTAGCTGGATATCATCTCGGTTTGTTACTATAGAAAGGAGTTTTACTAAGGTGAAATTCAACCCACCAACTTCAAATTACTCAGTTACACCCACCCCGAGTTTAGGGTCAATTCCGGAAGCACAATTACATTCCTTTCTCAAATCATGACAGAGTGAGCGCTGCATCCAGTCTAGTAAACTTAGGACCTTTTAAAAAGCAATTAAACATGACAATACATTTTTTCTAGACAAAAATTGGGTTTGAAGAGGGTTTTGATTGGAAGTTCATAAACAGTTTCCAGAGATTGTGAGAATACTCTTTCTTCTATTCCACATATCCATCTTTGTGATAAGACTTTTTGCCTATGATCATGAAAACTACATCGTCACATAACTTTCTGTTATCAATTAGGACATCAACTGCAAGTGAGCCTATAGTGTTCCAAAACAGTTGTTTGAAAAGTCAACCGAATTTTATGGTAGATAATTGACATAGATTTGACGTTGAGGGGAAAAACTACCCAAACTCTCCCTTCTTACTGCATTGTTGGTAGCTTAGATTAGCTTACTATACCGTAATATGTAAAGATGACTGGTAGTTATCACAGATATAAGTTAGAAACCACATGAAGCTATTGTTGTGTGTAATGTGAAGAAAGCGCTGTTTCCTCCTACGTTGTAACTTTTTAGTTAATCCCGGGGGGGGGTGGTCAAAAATCTCTGTGTTTCATGTCCTTGAACCTTCTTCATGACTTTGTCAGGATGGCCATAAAGTGGTGGGCAGTGGCCGGAACTTGGAGAACATGTATCCTTCCCAGATGACACAGGAGCTACCCAATTGGTAGGTTGTAGTAGGATCCTGACTCGTCGTAGCTAGATCAACAATTTCTGTGCTCCAGATCACATTTTTTAAGAGTGCCAGATTGCAACGGGTAATGGTGGTTGGTTTGGTATGAAAGGTTGGCCCTCTCCATGTTGGGCCTTGAAAGTGCTTGGTCTTAAGTAAGAGATACGAGACTAGATGTCAAACGTAAAAAACTTTCCATTGCTCTCAGAAACCCACATTGCGTCTTTTTTTTAGCATTGCTTTTCAGCTTTCTTCAATGGTTGAAAGTGCTTTGGTCTAACGCAAGAGACCATAGATGTCCAACCGTTAAAAAAAAAATTACATTGCTCTCAGAAACACAATTGCGTCTTTTAGCATTGCCTTCAGCTTCCTCAATGGTTTGAAAGTGCTTTGTCTTAACGTAAGAGACCCTAGATGTCACAGACACGTTTTTAAAACATACATTGCTCTCAGAAACACATTGCGTATTTTACATGCCTTCGCTCATTCAATGGTTGTTTGAAAGTGCTTGTCTTAAACGTAAGGACAGATGTCCAAAACCGTTCAAACATTACATTGCTTCAGAAACACATGCGTATTTTAGAATGCCTTCAGCTTCCTCAATGGTTTGAAAGTGCTTGGATTAACGTAAGAGGCCTAGATGTCCAACCGTAAAAACAACATTGCTCTCAGAAACACATTGCGTCTTTTAGCATTGCCTTCAGCTTCCTGAACCAATGGTTTGAACAAAAAAAAAAAAGTTGCTTTGTCTTAACGTAAGAGACTAGATGTCCCCAACGTTAAAAACATACATTGCTATCAGAAGAAACCACATTGCGTATTTTAGCATTGCCTTCAGCTTCCCAATGGTTTGAAAGTGCTTTGTCTTAACGTAAGCGACTAGATGTCCAACTGTAAAACATACATTGCTCTCAGAACACATTGTGTCTTTTAGCATTGCCTGCACTTCTAATGGTTTGAAAGTGGCTTTGTCTAACCCAAGAGACCTAGATATGTCCAACCGTAAAAAAACATCACATTGCTCTCAGGAACACATGGCATCTTTTGGGCATTGCCTTCAGCTTCCTCAATTGTTTGAAGTGCTTGGTCTTAACGCAAAGAGACCTAGATGTCAAACCCCGTAATCATACATGCTCTCAGAAACACATTGCGTCTGTTCGCATTGGCCTTTTCAGCTTCCTCAATGGTTGGCTGAGAGAGACCAAGTCATAGTACAACTCTAGCAAGCCATCCGGTGTCATCACCTCTGCTACATCAACCGAACTTAGAATCTGAAGCTGCAGCTGTTGAAAAATATTAAAAGAATGTGGGGTTGATTCTTGTTTGATCATTGGAAATTATTTTAAAAGTTTCATAGGACAAATCAGATCTGATTGAATCAAGCTATGCAAATGCTTAGAGGATAAGCACCGACAATGAAATGTGAGATGATAAAAAAAAAGTGAACCTTATCTTATAAATAAGGGACAATGTGTGTAGGATTCCAATAAACTACTTCAATAAAGGGGAAAATGCCAAACTGGGTCAAATAAAATTGAAGTAGACTTGTTGAAATTTGTTATGCAGTGATGGGGAACCCATCACTGCTTGTCCCTTTAATTAGTTGCCCTTTTGTGCAGGGGTTTCAACTTGAGTTTCTTAGTCTTTTAGCGAAGGTTATAGGTGGAAAGCGAGCGTGCTGTTGAGCCATCACACGGAAGGGTTGTCATTGTTTGCTTAACATTATCTATGGTGGGGTTGTCTCACAAGCACGGACGGCCTTCGTTGCCTGTCGGTGTTCATAATATTGTTCTAACAGGTCCTGGTTGAATATCTGGCTCCTTTGCTGCAGCAGAAGAAGGAAAACTTTGTGCGACAAACAAAGGTCGATCCCCACCACTCCTGCCCCCTCATCGTCACTTTATAGCTATTTACCACCCCCTTACTTACCCAACCTTTCCCACTCGCATTGACGATTACTCTACGGTCTGAACTTTACATAGAGGCCATTTACAGTGGCAAACAGGGATGATCATATTGACATTGGTATTTGGAGTAGGGGTAAGGTTTTATCTTTGTTCTCTTCATACAGATGGCAAGGTTTAGACAAACACGATTGTTCATGCGATGAATAAACAAATCTCCTTTTTCGATCATGTCACTTGTAGACTCTTGCTCCAACCGGCAGTTAAGCAGGTTAGCAGTTCTGATTGCTCATTATTGGGGCAAGCTAAGTCCCCCTTGGTTTGACTATCAAATGGGTCGGGGTCAAATCAACTTGTGGTTTAGTAAACAAATCTGGTTCTTCATGTAGTCTGGATCGTCGGTGAAGAATTCGGCATGAAACAATTTTCCACTGAAACCATTCTTCCACAGTTGAAATTAGAATATGGTGGCCTGGTATGAAGTTAAACCATTTCTTGTTTTAACAAATCAAAAGTCAGAGATGATTACATATAATTTTGACTATTACCAGGATATGTTTTTGTAACAAGAGTTGATGGGCTGCTTGCGGTTGGCAGAAGAATCTTGATGTCATATCAACAATTTATTTTGGCCAAGCACAATCATTGGAATTAAAATTAGAGAAACTTTTAAAATCTACAGTTTAATGGCACACCAAAGATTACAAGAGGAAATTTTCAGGTCGGTCATGTTTGCCTCCATTTGCACATCTTCAAAGGCAAATATCAGGTCAACTGCCCAGCCTTGGCACCATAAACCAGATAATCCTTCACTTTAATTTCATCTTGAAGTAACCCTACCATAGGATTTCCATGGCAATCAATCACTCTTCTGCTGACAATTCATTGGTTAACATGTGAACTGCCATTAAGGAACAAATCCCCACTTTGGTGGGGGGACCACATGCAAAATGATGAAACCAGAGGCTTTCATTGCCTATGATATGATGCTTTGAAGATTGGATG
Source organism: Ophioderma brevispina (assembly GCA_023653785.1). NCBI lineage: Eukaryota > Metazoa > Echinodermata > Ophiuroidea > Amphilepidida > Ophiodermatidae > Ophioderma > Ophioderma brevispina. The sequence continues at coordinate 52,642 of JAMKCH010008086.1, forward strand.
GTGATTCTATCACATAGCTGTTCCATTTTGCTTATTAAAGCAGAAGAAGAAATGACAAATTAAAGCTAAAAAATACTGAGTATTTGTATGATTTAGTCTAATTCATCATGTGGGCACAATAGAGCCTGAAGGTTACACACCACTAATTATTAACTCGCTCATAAGTTTCATGGAAAAAAATTGCAACTTTCTTTCACATTTAAACAATCACCAGTAGATACGGATCCTAGTTACACATAATTGCGTCATAAAAACATTGGAGGCACAAACTGAAAATGGTCTGTCTGGCCTTACCCAGATGTGGCATTATTTTGTGTTGTCTGCAAGAGGGCACATAAGGAATGCTTTGGAAGTGTCTGTCTGTGTGCTCAAAATGTGTACCCGAAAATAATGCCCACTGTTAACACAGACAGCACAAATATTCATGCACTTGCATGTAATTGCCTTGGGTAGGGCCTCACGTAAAAAACCTTCTCATGAGTGGGGTCCAAAGGTCAGCAAGAGGTTTGAGGCCAATTCCCAAAAGTCGGAATTATAAAATTGCTTGTGACATTGGTGATCTCATGCGAAAGTTGTACACATTCACAAACTGCAGGGCCAGATGGCACATGTGTTCAGTAATGTATTTTTTTTAATGGAATTATTTGAACCATTTTCGAATGTTTGTTTATGGCCATCTTTATTATTAATTACAAATACTATGTGTGTCTTGCATCTAAGAGGGCACCTGGCATTTTTCTAAAAGCGAATGCAGTGTTGTTCATGCATATAATATTGTTGAAGAAGATGGTTTGCCAAAAATGTCTGAAGTACCACTTGGTCAGAAGATCATTCACTTAAAACAACCTCAAACCCGGTTAGGAAAAGTAGACTGGATTCCATTATTCTCATGATGCCCCAGAAACTGGGAAATGGTACTGGGTGCTGTACATGCATGTATGGTGTGACATCTTTAGCTAGATACACCATAACCGTGAAGATGCCCCAAGCCTTTGCTGAAGACTCTGAAGCACTGTTATATTTGTTAAATCACTATTAGCTGGTTCTACAACTCTTCTAAACTGGACCTAAAGATTAATTTGTTGTCTGGATGGTCTGGTTTCAAATGTCCTTTCCATAAATTCTTGCCGGTTTAGAATCTTTGACTGTACTTACAATCAGATAGGCCCCAGGGTCTTTTATCGAATGTTTCAAAATGCAACCAGGTTTCTTTGTACAGTTCGGAGACAGATTTAAGTGAGTGGAACAACATTGTCACACGTCTGGGGATAATTTGCAAGTAGTGGGACACCGCTGAACCCATAATACGGAGAAATAAATGAAGGACTATCTGGAAACAACCCTGTGAATGGAATCAAACTGAAATTATGGGGGAAACCCTGTGAATGGAATCAAAGAATATGGGGGAAACTTTTCACAGATTCGATACATCCCCCAATATTTTAAACAGCGTAATTCCTCGATGAAAATGTTTGAATTTTGATGTAAATTCTCCTGTCTCTAAGCGCATTGAACAATTTCCAACAAATAATTTCTTCGCTCAGATCCAAGTGGTCTCACCAATTATAGTATAACTAACATTAATCATGTTTTTTTTTTGGTGCCTGTTTTCTCGTCTCTCTCCGAAGTTTTATTTTGACCTTAACCGTCTTTTATGAGGCAACTTAGGATGGATGACTGAAATTTAAATAAGGTGAGAGGGACTTGTACACCCTTCGTATTCCCCATCAATACTTAAAACCTCTGTTTATTAAAAAAAAACCAGCCCGTGGTAGCATTGTGTTTTTGCGCCAATTTGTCATATGAGTCTAACACATATAAAAAACATTTCCCCCCCAACTTCTGTGGGATTACAGTCCTGTACATTTGGGCTGTTGTAAGCCAACTTTTGTGGGTCCAAAATGCAAACCAAGTTGTTGACGACTATCCTTGTCGCCCTCAAACATCTGAAGTGGTCTCACTGTTTGGATTGATTGCCGATTTCTTGCGTTCAAAATTTGCAACACAAGTTTGGTCACTTGCCTCCTTTGTCACCGCGTACATGAATTAAGCCAGAGTTCATCTTTACCGATGTTGGATAGCGCGGTTCCATAAGTCTTTCATTACTAAGGTAATCACAAGTGTGCTTTTTCGCTTATTTTACACCAGCGACTCTTAACTATTACCTTGTCCATACCAAAGAACGTTGCCCCTTCATACTAATACTCGAGTTCCCCCATTTCACCGGACAGCTCCTCTCGGTGCCCAAAGCATTGGTTCAAGTTCGTTCAAAAAAACATGTTTCACCTTCGTCAGGAGAGTCATTGGCATTAATGCGGTTAATTTGGAGTACAGTTTTACACAAAAATTTAATTTTGCATGTACCTTAAACTTTGCAGCTTCCAAGGCCTTTGCATACCCAGTTGGGTCACGTTTAATTTGCGTAAGAGTAGCACGCTGAACTGTTTAAATTTGTTAATATATCAGCTTCGAGTCTACCGATTTGCTGCGATGTCCTCGAGTCTTCATGTTGTTGCTTTATTCCGTAGTTAGTAGAGTCCTTTTGGAGGCGTCCTTAGATGGAATCCTTCATTCAGTAATTTTCTTAGTTTAAATTGGTGGCCCCTGGTGTTTTTATGAGGCATTAAAGACATCGGGGTTGTACGCAAACTTGATTTGGCTTTCCAAGTTGTTTGGCTATTTCACTAAAAAACTTATCTTCATCAGATGTTAGCATTCTTCCCGGATGGTGCGCTTTATGGCTTGCAGTTCTTGGGCGGTTGGTTTTGCGCGTAACACAGGTCTGCATGGTCACATCAGAGCCAACAGCAACAACCTGGTATGGGGATAGACTACACATCACCCGATAGACCTGCTTTCCGTGTTCCGTCAACGATATCTCTATGGTTAAGCTTCATATTATAATAGTCTTCTAGTTGCTTTTCTTTCTCTGATCCAGAAAGATAGCGTACCAGCAGTCACAAAAACAAAACTCCCTTGAGTTTAATAACATTACAAAAAACCAGTCATTTCCAAGAAACCTTGACCAAACGTCCAAGCAGTTAGATTTTGGAAAACAAACAATAATGATTACCCTTAAGAAATAATGAACTCTACAAGTCTATTGGATAAGATATCAACCTTTGCGCAATGATGTTTATGCTATAACCATGGTTCATTTCTGGCAAACTTTATGCAGGGCATCCATAGATAGTATAAAGTTCTCATGGTACCTACAGAGGCATACATTCATTGTGAGGTGCATCTTTAAAAAGACGCATGTTTAGGACATATTAAGATGCAAATTTGCTCTTTCAAACCTGGGCATATGGATACTCTTCGCAAAAAAAGTGCATGTTTCCTTCAGTGATGCCGTCAGATATCGTATCTAAACTTCGCTCTTTTGTCCGTCATTATTCCAAGTGGTTTTGCAGTTTTTGAAGCCGGACAACTTATATCGTCATGTTCATAACTCTCCCACAAGTTTGATGATGTTATCAGATAGGGCACTGGGTGTAGGTTGTTTTTGCGTACTTGGGGCACAGGATGGTTGAGTACAGCTGCTTCATAAAGTTTTTGACCAACTCCTCAGATTTCCTGGAACTTTGTGGAAGGGCATAATCCATCATTCGTTTTGTTCTCGCAGTTGCTTTAGCCTGGGCCATAGCACTATTGAATAGTGTGATTCTTTGCTTTGTCAGACCGCTGCAGGCTATCCTTCCACAACCATGTGTGATGTGTCTTGGCCAAGGAAATTATTGATCCAATCGTGGCAGTCATATTGCTGTCATGAATGGATGCATCGCAAGTTAAACAAAATTTTTCTAGATAAGCATGCCAAAAATTTACTTCAGGTCTGTTGCCTTGGCCATCTCCTCTAATATACCCACCAATCAAGAAGACTCCCTAGTTATACAAAGGGCATAGATACTGTCAAAGCAGAATCCGTCATTTCGCAAGGGAGCATCGGAAGAATGCTTCCTAGCACTGCATACAAAAAAAATTGCCCAAGTCATCACAACTCTACTCGCTGCAGAAGACGAGACACCAAACTTATTTGCCAAATCATCAAAAGATCCTAGCTTTAATAATAGGAAGAACTGATCAAATAATGGCAAATTGAATTGGAAACCAGATCTCATTGTTGAACTCTCCCCGCGATTCATTCTAACGATCTGAGTCCATCTTGTCATTTTGTGAAGCATGAGGGAGAAGAAAGTTGAAAAATGCCATCAGCAAGGTGTAGCTCGGGAAACCAGTATAAAATCTTATTTTGTCCAGATCCTTACCAAAATGTTCCAGAAAGTGGCTTTCTGGGTGATGTTGCTTTGGCCCATTGTCAGTTACACAAGTCAAAAAATTACTTCTATTGTAGATGTATTCACAGAAAGTGTACTTTGTGAATTAGTTGTTTTTCAATAACAATAGCCTTGCATCAAGCTTAAAAAAATCACAGCTGTTATATTTGGATTCAAATTTCTCAATGATCACCATGCAGACTTTTTGTGTCGCCTGCCCTAAGGCAGGAAGATGCATAGGGATCACTTTGTTCACTGTTGTTGTTGTTGATGTCTGTTGATGTCTGTTGTTGTCTGTTGTCGTGAAAAAGGGTTAACATTTGCCTGTAATATCCACATACTTTGATGGATTTGAACCAAACTTGGGTCACAGGTGCAACATGGCATCACCCATTTGTTGATGAGGTCAAAGGTCACATACCGAGGTCAAAGGTCACATACCGAGGTCAAAGGTCACATACCGGGGTCAAAGGTCATGTGAGGTCAAGTTGTAAAATAGGCTGAAAATGTTGAAGTTCAATTGGAACCAAACTTGGTTTATGGAGTTAACATGCCAACCCTCATTTGTTTATGAGGTCAAAGGTCACATATCAAGTCAAAGGTCATGTTAGGACTATCATTCACAAACCGCGACGGCAGGCGTCACAAGCGGTCCAAGGACCGATGTATTTTTTTGTATGATGGGATGGATGTTTGCTGTGAAATATTTCAATTTGTATTTCTGCATTGATGAAATAATGTCATTATTTTTTTTTGAAAGTTTCTGAAAAGACAAAATTTTCAAATCAAAGGAGTTACTTTCAAACAAGTAGTACATGATAATTGAAAATTGGGAATGTAGATCCACAGAATGTCATATTTAAGCATATGGTCTACAAGCCTGTATGCCCCATGGAATGGAAATCTATGAAGAACCTGTGCCAAGAATAACATTTCACAATATATGAGTATGACATAAACATGGTGAGAAAAAGTTGGGAATCAAGGAAACTCCTTCCTGGGAAATTTGATTTGGGAGGGAAATTTTGACTTTTCAAATAAAAAAAGTGGGAAATCTGTGGGAAATGTGACTCGATTCCCAGGAAATTTTTTCCAGTCCTGGACATAAAATAAAGTTCCTCTTTAAAGAACCAAATCAGAACTACAAGTTTGACAGGTCTTTTTTTTATCTGTAATCCATATTATCATCTTTGGCCCACCTGCCTACTTATATAATTGCTAAGCCATACACAAGACTATTTTGTCCAGAGTTTAGAATGTTAATCTTTCTTATACTGAGGTATTTTTGCAATCCACTACAACTTGTTGATGCAAAGCTATCCTTAACTTGGGTATGTTTGTTTCTTTAATATTGCGGATGAGGTGAGCTCCTTGGTCATTCGACCACCTTCCCCTATCCCCCGGTCTTCTAACCCTGTGAAGCTTTGTAGTTCTTTGAAAGTTGTTTCCTTATACACTTTACGTTCAGCAGTTTTGTTTCTGTAAACCAGTATTCTCCAGACCATTTTCGAGTCCTGCTATATACTAATTTTAGATGGATAATGCGGGGAAGGGGGCCTGCGGGATCTTTCCTGTATCCACTCGTGGCACTTCATCCTAGGATGAATCTGCACTTCTTCTGGTGATTCATAACTTTCCATAGAAAATAGGGTCCCTGGACACAATGCACAGGTGGATCGTCTCTTGTGTTCGTTGCGGAGGTGGAGGGCCAGATCCTGTTTGTTGTGTGCTGTAAAGTTGCAGCCTCTCTCATTGCAGAAGAAGTTATTGGACCAGTCCTGTAAACAACCCTGGGGTTGAAAGGCGTCTGGCGTCGATCCTACGGCAATATTACCAAATATCCTCCATGTCCCTTCAATTAAGCTTCTGCCTTTATTACATTAATTCTTCTGATTATCCGGCTGAAATACCACCTTAGCATTCTGTCTCAATGTTTCTCCAGTACATCCTGTTATCTCTCCTTCCCCACTGCCCATTATGCTGCAGAGCGTCTGTACTGCTGCCATACCTGATGGTAGTGGTGCTGCGTTAGCTTGTGTGAAGCTGTGGAAACTGGTTCTTGATTTCTGTCCCTGAAGCTGTGGAAGCTGCTTCGGTCTTTGATTTGTCTCTAATATACCATACTGACCAGAGTATAGTCCCGTGCTCGTTAATAAGTCCCACCCCCTGGTTTTGAAAGATCTGAAGTAATATGTAGTGAAATCCTATTATAATCCCTCCATAAGTTTTTTACTTGAAGGCAATAGATTACATGCAAATTTTGTTTACAATCAGACTGTTTTGGTAGTATCGTCTAGTGATATTCTACACAAAATAGTGGCTGCAGCAGCATGGAGGTGAAAAAAGATGCTTAGAGTTTGAAGGCAACCAGGGCCGGAATAATAACATTTGCTATATAGCTAAAATCGACCATTGGGTCATGTATGCATGAAACCTGATGGATGACAAAATTAAAAGTGGTGGCAATTTTCTTACGCGCCATGTTTCCAAATGGCCGACTTTTTCAAGCAAGTCCTTAAAAATCATATTATAAACAAGTGTTGGCAGAGTGTAAGGAACGTAAGAACGAGAGCACATTTGGAGAAAATGAATTGATGGTTAAATATGTTTTTCCTGGGTCAATTAGTGTCAATTAAACTATTCCCAAAGTGTCCGATTAATAATAATAGTCATAAGGCTATTTGCTTAGGGGCCATTTTCCAAAATGGCGACTTTTCAAGGCAAATTCCTTAAAAATCATATTATAGCACATTTGGAGAAAATTTTGGTGTTAAAATGTAGTTTTCGGGTCCCCAAGGAGTTCAATTAAACTATTTCCACAAGTGTCCGATGAATAATGATAGTCGTATCATTGACTTTAGGCCGCCATTTTCCAACATGGCAGACTTGTCAAGGCAAAAGTCCTTACAAATCGTTTACCGCACATGAGACAATTTTGGTGTTAAAACGATGTATGTTTTCTGGTCAAGGAGTTCAATTAAACTATCCCCAAAAGTGTCACATGCATATGAATAGTCCATAGCTATTTTGCTAGGCCGCATTTTCCAAAATGGCTGATTTTTTCCAAAGACAACATCCCCTTAAAAATCGTTTTATAGCACTGAGGAGACAAGTTGGTGTTCCAAAAAATGTATGTTTTCCGGCTTGGGTCAGACGTTCAATTAAACTATTTCCCCTCAGTTCACATGAATATGATAGTCATAGCTATTTGCCTAGTCCGCCATTTTCCAAAATGGCCGCCTCTCATTCGGAAAACTTATATCACTTATTGGTCTGTAGCCTAAGAAAAACAATTTTGGTGTCATAAGAAAAATGTCCTTCTTGACATTATTCTCCAAAATGACCGCCTATCAAAGGCAAAAGCAGATCTATTTACCACCATATGTACCATAGTACAACAACATTACCTTTTTCAGATGAGCTCTTAAAGACTGTCCCAATAAAACTATACCAGCAAACTAAAAATTATAAAAAATACAAACTTACATTATTGCCAGATATTTTGACTTTATTTGTTAGACAAGATCCTAGCTAAATCCTCGCTTTTTATTCCATCCATTTGATGGACCCTAAGCGAGAATATTGTCAGTTGAACACAAGGAGAAATACCAGCATGGGCCCAGTTTCACCTGAAGTTCAAGAAACTAAAGGTATAAGCTTGTGTATCACCATTGAGGGTTAAACCCTTTTTCAACAAATAGAATATTGTACAGATCAGAGTGAATTTTATCATGCATTGGAACTATCAATATTTATTTTTGTCAGCTGCCAGCACCAGAAATTATTATGTTGTGGTGAAAGAGGGACTCACTCTCAGGGGGACAATAATCATGAAATTTCAAGGGACACATTTGGGGAATTTTGACTGCTGAAAACTAATGTAACACTCACACAAGTCTGTTGAGGACCAAATGTGGTGGACAACACTTGAATGTGGGGACAATTACCCTTCCCCTAATCCCCATTGCCTGCCAAGATCCAGGGGGAAAGATTTAAATTGAATAAAGAAAGCGTGTTTCAACAAAGAGCAATACAAACATGGAAAGGAAAGGGTGTTGTGTTCAAAGGTCTCATTTTAACTTTCACCAGGGTAGTTTTTTATGGTTCTACTACCTTCCCTGCCTGAAACCGTGGAAGTAAAGCTGAACAATAAGACTGTTTGGATTGATTCCCAATGCTACTGTAATTTATTGGCAAGTTTTGTACATATTAAAATTTATAAATATGTTCTATCACAGAAGCAGCACTTTATACCTACTTTTATTTTATTTCAATAAGATTTCTTGAAGGTGATTTTCATTGGAACCTTTTTTGATATCAGAATGGCCCGAAACTGGCCCAACAGGTTTTTTTAACTGTCTCAGATAATTAGCCATAACTCCTCCTGAACAAACCCCCCAATTAACACACCAACTAACAATCTCATGAAATCTGAACACTCCCTAAAAAAGAATCGTAAAACTTCAGACTTATATGAACTTAAATTTTGTCCAAAAAATTAATCTTTGATTGTATAGTTTTTTTTGGGACAGTCTGTACTACACATCATCCGATTCACCTAAAGTCACGATCGGACTCGCCTGTCCCCTAGTGCCTCATTTGGTCAGGAGTCTTTTCCATGCTGTATAGAGTCACTAATCCATCAACAGGACATGCTGCTGTTAAAGACCAAGTATCACATCTGTGTCCCCACATATTCCGGGCCGGCAATGGCACAAATGTCGTTCACACTCTGGGGCAGTAGCATCTGGTTCATCAACTTTTGGCACTATCGTGGTACCCATCGGTGGCCTTTTCATAGCCGAACTCTGTAGTATCCGAACTCTTGCATGTTAATAACAGCCTCTCTCCATATTCGCAGCTGGTAGATACAACAACCTTTGAAGGTGTAACAGAAGCTGGTGCATTTTTTCTTTAGCTTCTTCGCAGGTACAACTTTGCGACTTACTTTCTCACACCTCCAGGGCATTCATGACCAACATCGGATTTGCCGTACATAAGCCAGCCCCTGGTTGAATTTAATGGCTGCGTCCTTTTCTTCTGTTTGGCAATGTTTTTGCCCTTTTTCCCAAAGTGACCAGTGCCACTGAATTGGTCTGCTTTCTGTCCTCATCAACCAGGAAACTGGTACGTTTTTCCCGTGGCCACGGAAGCTTCTCCCAGACACAACCGTTTAGACCGTAACTGGTAGTAAAATTCATTTTGTTTCTTTTCTACTTTCATATATTTGTTGTGGGATTGGGATAAGACCTGGTGAGATGGCATCATTTCCCTCCGTGGGCAATGCAGAAGAAAGAGCTCCTTTGAGCCAATTGCATTGTGATGATGTAAAAGTAGCACAGCACATCTGTGTAAGGGTGCTTACCACAATATCTCGCTCCATTTTCTTCCGCGGGCTTTAGCAATGGCTCGAAATCCAGTATCCCGCCTCCTTCAAAGTTTTATGAAATCCTGGATGACCCAGGAAATATGCAGTTTGAACACCAAAATCATCTGTCTAGGTCATATATAGTAAGGGATCTAAGGTTTCTTGCCTTTGATATTTCAGCCATCTTGGAAAATGACGGCATATCAAACACCCACTAATTTTATATTAATCTGACAGTTGTGAATAGTTTAATGGACTTCTTAAACCAAATTATAAAACATTCATTTTGACATCAAAACTGTCTCATGGGCCCTATATTATAGTAAGAAATTATTGAGGGGTTTTGTCTGTTAGAGTAGGCAATATGAGAATATGGCGGCTCATACGCACAATTGCCCATATTGATAATATTCATCTGAAAGTTTTGTTGAACTCCTTGAATCAGAAACATTAACATTTCAACATCAAAATTGATTCTACATCGGTCCCGTGCTATTATAATATGGTATTTAAGGTCTTGTGACGACATTTGAAAAGTCGGCCATTTTGGAAAATGGCGGCCATAAGCTGCCTAAGACGCAAATAGCTATGACTATTATTATTCATCGGACACTTTTGGAAATAGTTTAATTGAACTCCTTGACCCAGAAAACATAATTTTAACACCAGAAAGTAATAGTATCCTTTGCTGCTATAATCTGACTTTTTAAGGACTTTTGCCCTTTCAAAAGTCGGCCATTTTGAGAAAATGGCGTCCTAAGCCAAATGCTATGACTATTCATCATTCATCGCGACACTTTTGGGCTAGGTGAACTCCTGACCCAGAAAAACAAACAATTTTAACACCAAAAATGTTCTCCAATGTGATAATAATATGATGTTTAACGACTTTTGCCTTTGAAAAGTCAGCCATTTGGAAACAAATGCCTCCGTTATGACAAATTGCCACCACTTTTAATTTTCGTCATCAAATGCGTTTCAGAACTACATTGACCTAATGGTTGATTTTAGCGATGATGACAAATGCTTATTATCCGGCCCCGGTACCACCCTCCAAAACTGGTTTGGATGACTGCAGCCACTATAATTTAATTTAGGTTCATGACTTCAGCTTCATTTACAGGTCTTTGTTGATTAATGCCACCTCATTTGACCATTGCAAAATATCTTGAATAAGTTTAGTTCTGAAAGGATGATGAGCATTTGTTTGATGTTCTGGTGGATCCCGATCCATTATAATCCACCCAAAATCTCAAGATAATTTCAGGTTAAAAACAGGTGGTGAATAACTAGGAGTAAAGTAAGTAAGAGTGAAGTAGTAAAAATATTTTTGATAAAGACAAATTAAACCTTTTGAATGTTGACAGATTTGCTGAAAGCGTTCCAACATTAAAACCTATACTCTCACAGAGTTGTTGAAAATTCAACAAAGATCGCGCGTCAAATCTCGAGCTTTGTTTATTTCGGAAAGATGAATCTTTGGTAATAAATTTGTAAATGGTGAATCGTTACCCAGAAATTGTGGCCATGTGAATCTGGAACAAGCACATTTTTGTGTCGTGGGAAACGGTGGATCTTGCTAGTTTTTGGCAATGTCGACATATGTGTTGAATTATTCTTGATTTAAGACGACATGCATATTATACCATATAGCACTAGTGGCTCTGCCAGAGTGGCCAAGTGGAGAAGCAGGTTTTTTATTTTGGTTTCTAAGCATGCATTATGGGATATATTTAACAATATTTTTAGCATTATTAGGCTCAACATTAAAAAGAAAAGGATCCCATAAGAATTGTTTTGCAGGTGGCCCTTTCAAGGGGAAAAGACTATCTCAGTTCGGCCCTTTTGCATGAAAGGGCCAAACCAACACATTTAACCAGGGAGTAAGCCACGCATCCTTGATGCCTCATTTGCAAAAACATAAAATTCTTAAACTTGTTTTCAGGGAACCATTTTTTTTGAAATGGAGAAGGGACTGCAAATATGTGGGTCATACATTTTGACAACATTATAGGTGGGGTGATGAAATTAAACCCTTGACATAGGGAGGTCATGATATATATACAGTCTGATAATTTGAATTGGTTCAAATGCCACTTCAGAATTTTATATTTCAAATCAAATGATTGTTCCAGCTTAATTCAGATTGGGATCCTGGCGTAAAAAACCCCTGGCAGGTAGTCTCGGGGGTATGGCTGGACTTTTACCAGTTATATGAGATTCCTTGGGAACAATTACAAAGCATAAAAGATCCAACACAAATGGCTGAGAGATGTGAGAGATCAAAATCATACAAAAGAGTTGATGCAATATTACACTTTAAATAAAATTTTGTGGACCGTGTCTTCTGAGTAGGTGAGTGTTAGTGTGGAGGGAAGAGCAGAGGTAAGTCGTCAATGGTCCTTTACAGGGTGACAAACAGGGACGATGATATGATATGCCTTTTGTCTTTGCAATGATGATGTTACTGAAACAGGAAAGCAATACATCTCAAAATGGGAACATAGGTATGTTGGATAACACTTCCAGGTTTTTCATTTTGTTGTTAATCAATGAAAAAGTTAAAACCACAAACTACATTGCAACTTCATAATATGAAGTTCCAATGTAGTTTGTGGTTTTTAATGTATGATGAGAATATTGCACAGGGTTCGCCATGATCATTTATTGCAGATCCGCCATTTTGAATTTGATCCAATTTCCTACATTTTAATGGATTCCAAAACCAAAAAGACACTTTAACTTCAATTTTTTGGCGTCTTAAATATTCCTTATTCAATTATCTTATGTAAACATGCCAATGGTTTGTCTTCTACTTAAATTCCTTCTGATGACTATTTTGTAAGCACTGAAAACAATACGTCACGACCGCCATCTTCAGCTAACATTGTCATTTAATTTGCTAGTTTTGTTACATTTTCCAAACCATGGACACAAATTTTGTCTTCAAATTTTATACTTAAAAAGTAGTTCTGTAACAATTATAGTTTATAGTAAATATAAGTTAATGCTTGTCTTCGACTTAGTATCATTTTTGGAATAAAATGATCGAGCGTCTATGTCACGAAAGCCTGTGATTGATTCAGAAAAATTGAGAACTTGGCTTAAAGGGAAATCTGTCTAGATTTTGTCAAGATCAGTTTGAATTACATTTCATAAAAATAATATGTACATACATCACGTAATTCCCGAAAAAAATAATACAAATTTGATGTAAAAATTAACAAAATAGAGCATTTTAATTTTTGCTTTTTGACATACGAACAGAAAGTTGAAAACGGGCGGATTTTTTTCGCCACGGCTTCATGGGGGTCAAAAAGCGCCAATTTTGCTCGTCCTCGTGACGTCACAGTGATGACCAAAACATGTGTTGACACTGGAATATTGGATTAATGAAAGTATAATAAAATTGAAAATAGTTACAGAATGACCATCTTTTGTTTTCATTTCATGGGTTTTATATTATTGAGAGTGGAACACTGCGATATGATGGTTACAACGAGTAAAGTATGGATGGTCATCACTTGACGTCACAATTGCCTCGCGATGGATGTGTCGTAAATCGTTTTCAAGTAATCTATTGGGCGGAAAATTAAAAAGGCAAAATACTCAACAAATGTGGACAATTCATTATTTTGAGTATCTATATGAGTAATCTACGTTACTAAGCTTTCCATCCATACCAAATTTTCCAAATATCAGAATCATGGACATATTCCTTTAATGGTGGCTCCATTCATTTGTGATCACTAGGTTTAAATGTGACCTGGAGTAGTGTCTGTTTTTATACTATTTCTACTATGTGGTCTCGATTTCAACGGCATTCAATTTCTTCAATGAGATTCCAGTTTGCCACAAGCTTGATGTTCCATCTCCAGACCGTTCCTGCAATAGATGCCATTAAGAATTTCTTGATGATTGCAATTACCACAGCTTAAAGTTTCTCGTATGATTGATCTTTCAACTTCAAACTCGTTACAATGCTGGTCCTGGAACTTGCAAATGGCAATCCAACTTAAAGCAGTATCGCGTCAAACTGACCTTTGAAAAATTTTCAAAGGTGACAAGTGCTGTTTGCGGCTTATGCAGGATTATAGAAAAAATTACAGAAATGGGAGAATTCACGATTTGCAGTACAGTACATGTGAATCTTTAACTACAGATTTGGTACGAAATTGCCAAGAATCCTTGCTTCAAATTTTAAAGTACGATTCCATTTTATGAAATATTTGGGTGCTTTCCCTGAATTAAAGCTTGGTATCTTTATTGATAGTACATTATATTATTATAAATCAAGGAAACCTTAAATTGTGCCCTTCAAACTTACAAACAACCAAAAGATCCATTTTGAAATGGCACAAGGTTACTCCGTATAAGGTATGGCCTGCTATGACTGTGAATAAAATGGCAACCATTTTGACATACGTTATATCGATCAAGGCATGAAATACTGGCCATAGTTTTTAAGGCAGCTTTTAATGTTTCACTTTTTGCAAACAAATAGATGACAAATATAACTGAATATATGCAAATATGTCCCAAAATGAGTTTTTATCCTACTGCAACAGAATGAACCAATCTGCAATTTGAAAAATACATGGGAAGCTTACGCTTTCATGGCTTTCTGAGCAGTTAAAATCAACATAGAAAAGGCCCTTGCCAGGGTGCATCAAGTTTGCGTACAAACAAAAACCCACAGTACTTCGGAACTTTCAGCATTGATAATCAAACAAGTATTTTTCTTGACCGTTGATCCAAAAATACATTCATTTGAGTTAGATAAGCTTGTGAAAGAAATCATTGTATGGGCATTTGACGTTATTGCAAGTCATTTGGTGGTGTTTTAGTTGGCTATGTCTCTCAATCCAGCATCCCAGAAATTTCATTGCTGACGGAATTGGAAATTGCTTAAATCTGCTAGACAACCTAGGTATGCAATTTGGTCGTCCCAAGTGGCTGCCCATATTACATTTTCATCAAGAATTATGATTTCAGATCTCCCCCAAGAACAAGGTGGTTCCGTTGTCACCCCCAATTTCGAACTCTTTGTGCAAGTCAGCCCTAGACCCTTTGGAATCTACATGGAATCTACTGGTTTATTAAAACCTTATATAATCATGAGGAAGGGGGAAAAACTCATGTTTCGGCTGCTCTATAGCAAATTATATTCGAGCAAATAGCTTGATAACAGTATAGGTTTTTTTTTTAATAATGCTAACGTTCCAGAATATTACATCGGGATTGTCCTTCTTGAGTGCTTCTGTTGATATGTTTATAACAGAGGGACCACAAAAATGTTCAGAGGAACGTTGCATGGTGAGGTATGAAAGTTTGGAGTATGTGCTTAAAGCATCATCAGGATTGCCTCGAATGTGCTGCTGCATAGCGTCGACAAACGCTTTGAAAGGTTGATCCTTAGGGGGTTGAGTAATGGACTGACACCCAACTTTGTTGCCTCCCAGTCGATTCAGCAGCCCGTTACGGATAAAGCCACAGTATTATTACATGCACTTTATTCCGTAAAGGTGCTGAATTCGATGGGAGCAGGCAAAGTGGTGCAGTAAATGTACCAAAACATTACTTAGAACCTTCTTCTGTTGGCTAATAGGGTATAGGAAGACCAGGAAGAGGTACGGTATTTCCTGTGGAACTGCTTTGCAGCCTGGCTTGTACTCAGGTAGTAAAAAGATGGTTGTGCATGAAGAAGTGCACAAGACTGGCTTCCAGGAACCGGTTTTGATGTTGACTATGTAGGGCGTTTTTTCGGGATGTTTTCTGATGACGCACATGGTTTGAGGATTACGAGGGTCTGGATGAGGTTAAATTAGTTGATGCTTGGTTTTGGCCATTTTCTTTCTTCTCCTTTCGGATCAGGACCGGGTATCCTCCCCCCCCCATAGGTCGGGAGAGTGTGGCCCATGGTTAGGTATTCAGCATTTGGGGCCAGAAGGTCCCGCGTTCGAACTTGGTGGGCCACTTGCTGGGATTAAATGGGTACCAATTGTCAAGAACTATGGATTATTAAAAACTAGAATTCCGCTTCCCGTGGTTCATTTGGACTTGGGGTAAACGAATCATGAGAATACCCGTCCTTCGGGAGGGGCGTTAGGCCGTCGTCGGTCCCATATAAATGGAGATCATGACTGTGTAATCGCAAGCCAGTTTCGGATAAGAGTAGGGTGAAAACCGTGACAGTTCCCAATTCGTCCATGGATCCATGGGCATCATTGGAAAGAAGTGTCTGACACTGAATGACTACCCAGGCTAAATATAAGACAAAAAAATAAATAAAATAGGTGAAAAGCTTTAAAAGGGACAGGCGTTACATCTCTGATGATAGCATCTTGCACAAGTTTGCAAACAGCTCTAACCGTTCCTTGACGTATTGTAATCCATCCCACCCAAATATATGCTCCCTCAAGTGTGAAAATGTGGTAGAGATTAAAATGAACATTCACCACGAACTTCCGACATAATGACAAAAGGAAGTTGGTGGTGTTGGCTGCTCTGCGAGTCATGTGGAGTCATATCTTGGTAGTATGGATGAAAGTAAAACAGTGGCAGAAGGAACCTGTTCCTGCCTAGCAAAATAAACCATTACAATACTGCAGCAGATGCTGCGTTGAAAGTTCTGCAAGGTTAGTCATACCAACATGAAAGACACAGCTGTAATCAAATTGCTTCAGAGAGTGTGTGCAGTGGTGGGAACTGACAATCAAGATTGGGGTAATTTTATGTCTGGCTCACGTGGCCCCAGCAATGGCCTAGCAGTTCCCACCAGTGGGTTATCTTGAATGCATGATATCTGGAATGGAATTGAGTAGCAAAGTCGTAAATTTATATCAATGTGACAAATGTTACAAGCAAGTACATAGCATGTTTCCATTGTCAAGAAATGTGGTGCTAGATGTTTTGTTGTGTGTTTTACGAATTGCATTTAACTTCTCATGCTAAGATAAGATGGCTTGCCTGTTGACAACCCATTGGTTTGCATAGTGGACCAGTTTGATCATGTTCAGGATTAGAGTTGGGAAGCCACAGCCCCTTGGGCCAACGATCAATTTTATGTTTGTCACACACTACGACAGGGGATAGTGCTTACCATTTATTTTGATTCAAACATGCATGGGTTCCTCTTGTCCCATTTTGACTGACTACAGGTCTTTCATTGCTGGTTGACCAGGCAGCCATGTTTGTAAATTATAAGGTGTGATTTTTTTTTACCCCACAGTATGACCAGACAATATTTCATAGTGTATTATTAAAATATAATATGAGCAAATTGCAGCATTGTGCAGACTACAGGGAACCTGTTTCTTTAACCGGTTATACGAGCCTACATAAACAGGTTTAGTAGAATTACGCGTACAACAATATCATTTGAATACATTATTGATTAGCCAACAATAACCAATGGGGTGAGCTGCATTTTTGCAGCCAAAGCTGCATAATTGCTCAAGAATGTGGGACAGTACACTGCGGGACATGGACAACTTGACCCTAAATGGATTGAAACAAAACAACTGAAATTTAAAAAAGCAAAAATAAATAGACGGCAAAAACTTATAAGGCCCGACATGTTATTGCATTTAGTGTATTTTTTATTTTTTTTGCACGTGCAATGAATTGCACCAAGAGGCCAAAGCCCCTGGCTGCATCAAAGCTGAAGATGAAGGTGCGAAGGAAGGAGTTGAGCTGCTTTTGCGTGGTCTCTTCGGAGATTCTGCCGACCTTTTCTGGGCTCTATGGTATCAATCAAACACAGGATGTGAGGACATTAATCCCGATTGTGTTGTGTTTGTTCATGCCAGTCTTCTTTGTTCGTGGGCACAAGTCAGGTCTTCAGCTTTACACAGTGGCTTGTTAGCCTCAACCGGGCATAAGTAAATGTGCCTAGTGGCGATGTAAGGAAAAGGGCCCTGCGTCAGCAGCTAAGGTGGGGCCCCTTAGCGTCAAGAATCAACGCAGTGTCTCACTTTAGTGAAAAACTAAGGTGTGTCAGGGGGCCCTGAGAGCAATTTTAGGGGGGGGCCCTGTAAGCAGCTGCTGACACTGCTCACTCTTAAATCCGCCAAGAAACGTGGAGAGCCATAACTCATCCCTATTTGGCTTTTTCATGTTCATGACCAGATGAAGACATCCTGGTCCATCCTGGTCACAGCACTCCTCGTCACGTTCAAGCCCCGCCATCTCTTTTCAGTGTATCAATTAAAGCTTTCTTTCTTAGCATCCTTCTGGTGCAAGAGCACACTGATCCTTTGTTTCGGTATTCTTCAGGGGTGTCATCCTCAAAGTTAGCCTTCTTCATTAAAAAGTCCTTTTGGCAAGTCCTCCATATTTACAGGCATCCGCCTTTGGCGT
>JAMKCH010008087.1:0-37980 GCA_023653785.1 Ophioderma brevispina
AACGGATGTTGGAGTTTTGTTTGACTAACACGTACTTCATATTTGAAGGCGACCTATACTCCCAAACTGATGGGCTAACGATGGGTTCTTTCGTTTCCTCACCAGTGGCTAACCTGTTTATGGAGTCCTTTTGTGCAGGAAGCTCTTCTGACTGCACCTAATCCACCGCGCATATGGAAACGTTAAGTGGACGACACTTTCTGTGTTATAGATCGATACCATTATCGTCTTTCTTTGACCACCTCAACAGTCTTCGCAAGGATGTCATCAAATTCACTCGTGAAGAGGAGACCAACAGACAGATCGCATTCCTTGAAGTTTTGGTTAAGATGAAACCTGACCTTATTCTTTACACGACTGTCTATCGCAAGAAGACCCACACCGACCAATACTTGAAATGAATCGCTGTGTCTGTGAATCTGATCCACCATGCACTTCAGGCAAATGTGAATTTTCTGTGAATGCAAGATGGTTGGCAACTGTCAAAATAAGTGGACTTTAAAATTAAAGATGATTCAGCTGACCAAAGTGATCAAGAAGAAACTGATGAAGAAGAAACTGAGGAATAATTTTTTCAAAATACTTTTTATCTAATTCGTGTAATTTTATTTTGCAAAATTGGCACAACCTTCTTATCAATCAATCATTTATTTTTGTTTATCACAAGATACAGCAAAATACAGTACGATGAATAATAATGAGTGATATATATATAGTACAATGAGAGAAGTTGAAGTATTTAGGAAAATATAATAGACGCAAGTGAAACTGTAAATAAATAAATCATTGAGACATTAACTGAAGGGAATTAAGCACAGACCTGCCAACATT
The DNA here is from genome assembly GCA_023653785.1 of Ophioderma brevispina. Lineage (NCBI taxonomy): Eukaryota > Metazoa > Echinodermata > Ophiuroidea > Amphilepidida > Ophiodermatidae > Ophioderma > Ophioderma brevispina. The sequence continues at coordinate 832 of JAMKCH010008087.1, forward strand.
ACAGGATTTTCCTGGCAAAAAAAATTAAGATTTAACTGACAGTACAAAATACAAAATACAGAATTATAATTTGCAACATAGTACAAAAGAGATAATGCCTATTAAAAAGGGAGGTTGGCAGGTATGGTATCTTGAGTAACATACTATTATTTTATGAGATGACCATTGCTGTACCAGTGGTGAACGAGGTCACTGCTAAACGCAGGGCGTGGGGGTGCAGTGGCCTCTTCAAGATTACATATACAAAAACTATGTAACAATGAAATTCAAGAACAGGGCACAAGTACACAAAACAACAATACGAACAGGACGTTCACAAAATAACAGTTAAACACAATCCGACTATTGGATAAAACAAATAGATGACTATTAAATAAATTAGCTGGATAACAGCACTATAGGAACTGATAAGATGTGTTTTTTTTTCGTTTTTTTTTGTTGAAAGAAATGAGTGAGGGGGCAGTTTTTAAATGGGATGGCAAGTTAGACCAAAGCAAGGGACCTTGAATTCTTATTGTGTTATTTGCCAGGACAGTGTTAAACGTTTTAATACGAGGAATGTCAGCATGCCTGGTTTGATAATGGTGAGTGGGAGTATGGAAGTTGAAGAAATCCTCAGGCTGCTCAAGAAGATCATTTGACAGTAAGTTATGGTTAGATTGATACACGAAGGTAGCAAGTTGGAGCCTGTAAATGTCGTGGACTTTCAAGGTTTTAAGAGATGAGAAGAGGATTGTATGAGCTAACCACAAGAAATTGTGCACGTTCTAATTCTCGTTTCTGAGTAGGAAAAGTGATCTAAACCAGTGTTGTTAGCGTCAGCCCAGCCAGCACCATATGATATGTACGGTAAAACATACAATTGTATAGTGTAGAAGGATTTTTGTGGTAGAAATGTTCGAACTTTACGTAATAACTCGCAGTGTATTTGGAGATAATTTTTGAAATGTGTTTGGTATGAGAATTCCATGATATATTATGATCCATACGATGCCAAGGAATTTAGTAGTTAGAACTTGTTAGATAAATGCGTCGCTAATTTTATGTCAACTTTAATAAATATCTGGTTTATTACTGTGTTTAATTTAAGATCATATAGTTAGTCTTTTTAACATTCAACGATAATTTTTTTAAAATTGAACCTTAGAAAATCTTTCAATTCATGATTTATTTATTAATTGTTCAAGTGTCATGAGGATCATGATAGAGAAAGTATTTTGTTTCAATCAGCAACAGTATACAATGTGGGCTTATATCGCTTGGCTTCATTTTTTTTGTTTTGAAGTGTTTGCAAAGAGGAGTGTAATATGTGATCTGTTATGCGATTATCTTCATACTTGGTGAACAAGTGCCATTAAGACAACATTACCATCTAAACTTGTGTTTTGGCCCACTTTAGATTACCTTTTATGAAATATTCTCCTTCATTATATTGAATTGTTTTGTTGCCAATAAAGACCGCCGTATTAAGACAATTGTGCTCACCTTTGTATTATGAATTTGCCAACCTATGGATTACCTTAGTATGACAACTTGTGGAACATCTTCTTTAGATGTGAACGTTTTGCCACTTAAGACTATACCCGTTTCATTACAACTTTTCATCCATCTTTTTCATAGTTGAACGCTTTCTAGCATCTTGTAAGTGATATTTTGGCCACTTTTAGACTACCTACCCGATCATGACCACAACTTTTGGGTAATTTTCATGTTTGAACACTTGCCAACTTCGAACTACCGTATGTACAACATGTACATCATCGCCATACTTGAATGCTTTTTTACCTTACAGTAAACCTATAATGTAAGTTTGTGCATTTATTTCCACAGTTAAATGGTCTGCTTACTTAAGACTACCTTTTTTGTCAACTTTTGCCTCATATGAATATTTTAAGATGCTTTGCCAAAGTCTACAACTAATTAGATAACTTGTGCATTCGTATTTCATCCCCTGTGCCATTACCACTCTCACTTTTATGTAAGAAAACACTGTAACTGCTTGTCAAAGAGTAGAAATTTGAAATTATGATACCCATAACCTATAGAAAGACACCACCCTTAACAATCGTATTTGCTTCAAGAGCTGAGACACTGCTAATTATATGTGTGTGATGCGGCCATCTTGGATTTTCGTTATAAGGAAAGAGTTTACTGTTACAAAGTACAAATTTTGAATGTCATTGACACTCAAAAACGCCATACAAAGACAAAAGAATCATGCTTATAGCTGCTTTAAAAGCTGAACTATTGCTAATGATATGTGGTGGCGGGCCATCTTGATTTCAGTATAGGAATACTTTTGGGTATTTAAAAATATTCAAATTTGATCCGTGACACCAACACCCTACAAGACATAAGAATCATCTTTATAAGCTGCTTTAGAAGGCTGATTTTACTAAGTTATGTGGTGGCGGCCATCTTGGATAGTTCAAAATCTCAAGGGTGCAATTTGGCCACCCCTCATTTGCTCAAATCAGTTGGTCTTCAGGATGTAGAAACAGTCCAAAAAAATTGTGCGGACGCTATTTTGGTTTTAGTTTTGGCCCCAGGCGTATGTGCTAATTCCGTCTAATAACACCTTTCACTTTTCAGATCAATATCTTACTTCAAGCTAGACTGTCTCCCAGTCTCTGCTCTGTCCTCTGGGCTTTGAGTGCACTTGTTAAAGGATAAAGGCTAAATAAAATTTGAAGACTTTTCATCTAAACCACCCAATGTAGTCGATGGGACATGTCCCTTTATGTGCTGTTTGTTTTGTTGTCCCTCCATCGGTGCTCGGGGAAAACCAAGTGTACTTCATATTAATTATGAACTCATATCATCGTCTGTTCCCACAAATAACATCTGGCATCATTTTTCTTGAAAAAGAATAAAATGTCACTTCATTCATTCCTTCATCCCCATATCATGACTATTGGATACACATAGACTTCAGCAAACAAATGGAGTTAAAGATATTCAATCAAATCACCGCCGGTATGCGGTGTAGAAAAACACTTCAAATTCCTTTTCTCTGGGAGTGCAGGACCATTGTTCTATTGTCGCGCAGCTGAAAGAGATTTCAGGTGTTACGCCTCTCCCATTTAGAACTGAGTCTTTTCATAACAAAATTACTTAACCTCACACCCAATAAATAAATATTGAGCTTCTATATTCGTGTTCAATTAAATTTGGCATGTTTTTACATTATTATTCGAAAGGAAAGAAACATAACAAACATATAGAGAAGTTGCTGGCAACTTTGACCTATAACAACTTTGTGCAGACACAAATCCGTAACTTATTGCTTAACTTCATTTCTCTATCATTTAGCCGAGCGTTTTCAGAAGAAAATTTTAGGTCAACGACCTATATTATAATGTACCCTTGGTTAGTTTCTTGGTTGAGAGAGACGGGTTTTGTCCTCAACCAAAAAAACCACCCTAATCGTGGAGGTGGTACCACCTGGCTATACAATGGCCCTACATCCCCCCCATTGTACTATCTTTAGCTCATGGTTTTGCTGAAGTCTATACATCTCCATTGGTCTCTGATATTGGGAAAAAGAATTTGAGGTGACCATTATTTATATATTTTTAAGAAAATGTGCCAGTTTTATGTGCGGGACAAAAACAGTTAGGTGATCGTAAGAATTTATTATGATTTACCCTTGGTTGTCCCCTTAGCCCCCATATGGGGACTACAGAAAGTTGTAAAGGAATATTTTCTTATCAAACCGTGGAGTTTTGAAGAATACTCCCCTGGAAGGGCCACCTTATCTGAATGTTTTTGTTGTAATGAATAACGAACAGGGCGGTCGCATGCGGTGTCATGGGAACACCATTACCGACCCACATCAAAGCGCCCAGTGGTTTTGTTGGTGTGCACACTCATTATTGCTATAAGTTTCCTTTTTTGACATTTTTGGTGAGTTGCATAAGATGAGGCTTGGCACCACCGCCTGCTTCTATACACTACAAACAACAGCAGATCTACAACACGGTCCTAATACCGCGCCCCCTATTATACCATCCACTATGTCCACAGAACGCGAATTATGACACAGGGGCTCTGGAAGTTACACAATGGGCGTAGCGCTCGCAAGACTGTCCTACTCTGTAGGAAACTTTCTCCATCAGAATCGATTGCAGTATACGGACCCAGAACCTTGCGCACATCTCGGCTAATTTTTGATGCTAATCCGGGGGACCAAAGCTATTAACTCAACAGGTTGGTATCAATGGCACGCTACTTATGGGTCTCTTCTCGTCTAAATTGAATACTTCTAGTTTTTGGCAATGTATAATTAAAATGGCATTAATCTTTCACTTGCGTGCTTTGTGAGATCAGACTTTGTGCGCATACCTTTTGTTTCTGTAGAGCTTATCAGAGGTCCCAAGCAAAGATGTTCTATATATAGATAGAGAGGCAAAACGTTACGATCTTTAGAACTTCACCGTCTCGCATGTTTTGCCGTACAAAGAAAACATAGAGTACCAACACATCTAAAGCATGGCTGCCTCCGCTTCTTTCCACATACTGTGGGTGCCGCTTTGCATATTACACTAATCGGTAGTGATACAAGTTAATGTATGTGTTAGAGGTGGCCAGGTGTATAATAGTGTACACCTGGATCATTGTGCTCAGATACTCTTTTTTCTCATAATGTAACAATGCGCGCTTAGGTGAAAATTCATTCATTTGAGGCGTTTTATTTGAAATCAAGACACTGATGTGTCATTCCATTCGTTGTGTGGCCATGGTAAGGACAAAATTTAACCACCCATAGCACCCAACACCAACAATGATATTTTGGCGGATTGTTTTGTATCGAATTGACATATGTGTATACAATCACCCAAACTGCTAATTATTCCGTGCAATACTCAAAATGTCAGCGCCCAGCCAACGGACGACTGGTTTTTGAATGCGTTTCACCCCCCTTGGTCCCAATACCAAATAAACAATAACACTAAAAGCAAGAGAGGAAGGAGAAGCTGCGAAATCAGAAATTGCCCTTGTGGATTTTCCCCTCGTTTTTTGTTTGTTGTTTGATGTTGTAGTATTGGTTGGAACTACTTGGTCAGCCCGCTGCCACCATGGTAAAAGCCGTCGCTTCAGGGGAAATTCTCCCCCTCCTCGCTCCCCCCTCCCTCTCCCCTCCGTTGTTAGGCCTGCTGAGCTGAAACGGTTACCCCTTCTAAAGTAAATTGGGCCGAAAATAGGTACCAACTAGTGCTTCTCCCCCATGTGTGGACCTTCGACCTGTATGTGTGTGACCTTGACCACATATTGTTCTGTGCACCCTGTCAGTATTTCTACTGCAAGTTGACCTCTAGATGAACCTTTGACCTTTTTGGGTCACTCTTAAACCCTGATAACAAACGGCAGACTGTCCTCTCCTACTTCATGGCCAAATATCAAGCCCCCCCCCCCCCTGGAAGCGAACGCGTATGTTAGTATGTTAATTGTCCCTTTTCAGCATCGTTTGTCAACCTACCCCCTTTATTTTTAACCTTCACACAAAAGACCCATATTTTTGTGAAAATCTTACACTGCACCCAATCACGCTTATTTGGGGGAAATTTTTGAAAATTCTCACCCAAAAAACTTATTTTTTAGAAAATTTGCCCAATATCTCACCCAAGACCCCCTTTTTTTTGAAAGTTTTGCAAAATTTCACTCAGATAACCCTATTTTGGGGTAATTTGGCTGTCAACCTCACCCAAAGACACCTATTTTTTCAATCCTCTGTCACCGAATTCCCCCGGGTTTGGAAGCGCGAGCCTAACAACCAATCCAGTGGCTCACATTAATATTATTATTATATTGATTCCCTCCCTCCCCCCTATTGTGTGGAATTTGGCTTTCCACTCACCCAAAGACACCTATTTTTTTTCAGTCCTCTGTCACCGAATTGCCCCTGGGTTTGGACGCGCGAGCCTAACAACCCAAATCCATGGCTCCCAAATAGTATTAATTATTATACGACTGTCCAAAAAAAAATATACAATTAAGATTCCTTTTTTGGCCAAGAACTTAAGTTCATCTCAACTGAATTTTAACTGATTCTTTTTTGGGAATGTTCCAGCTTTCAGTAAGATTTTTTTGGGGCCTGGTTCAGGAGTTATGGCCAATTATCTGAGAAATTTGAAAACCTGTTGGGCCATTTTCGGCTATCCTGATACCAACACGTTGCCATTGAAATCAACTTCAAGAACAATTCTATTCCTTAGTGACCATTAAAAAAACAAAAAATAGTATGAAGTGCTGCTTTTTGTGATATGACTATTTTTCACAGCTGTTTGACCATAATCAACGTCCCTTTTATTGTTAGAACAATTGAAAGCAGTGGCGACACAATTTTGACAACTGGTATAGGTGGGACTCGCAAGAGCTATCATCTCTGCAAAAATCACAAGCGTTAGCCGCACCGCGGCCTTTGTAAGCTCAACAATAGGGGACTATCAATCAAGAGAATATCGAAGTCCACACATCCTATTGATCTTGTGAGCAGTCGTGATCAGTACCCCCCCAGTAGCAATAATTGCTCAATAAGCTCCCTACCCCCTGGGAAATCGATGACACTGTCATTGGTGGTCCGCATGTACTTTTAGTATCACCATTCCCAAGTATCGCAAATTAAAAAAAAAAGAACCATGGTTGCAAATGGTAATCTCGTATGCAGACCGGGTGTGGATGCGATCAAGAGCCTGTCATTTCTATATCTTTCATACAGTTTTTTCATGCTATCCTTTCTGTTTTCTTTCTTCCGTGAAAGACGTCGGGCATGTAATACGAAGGTCGCAGTTTCGAATCCTGCCAGCGCCATGGGTTTTTTTTTTTTCAACACTATCGTGCGCTTGACATCTCCAGGGAAAGATTAATAAATATATACATCCTTGTCTACCTGGAGAAACTAAGTAGTTTAAATCTCAAAACAACTATAATCGTCTATGTTAATATACAATTCTGATGCTATCCGCTAGGAAAGCCGAAAGCGATGGACACCTCTCAAACCTAACACCTATATATGATATCTATCGTTCTTCTACCTACCTAGGCTTGATAGCTCAGTCGGTTAGAGCGTCGTTCATGTAATTCGAAAGGTCCCGGTTCGAATCCGGCCAAGCGCACATGGGTTTTTTTTTTTTCAACACCATCGGGCGCTGGCCTTCTCAGGGAAAGATTAATAAATATATTTTTTTTTTTAATTTAAATATGATTAATATTTGTAACTTTATAAATGTCGCAATTGCCACTAAATCATGTAGCATTGGAAATTCAATTCCAAGATCTTGTTGTCTCAAACCTTCTCCCAGGTTTTCAACAAAAGGTAAAACCATAAAACACCTTTGTGAAAGTCAACTGAGACCTTCGAACACAAACAATCCTTTCCTTTATTGTTCCTTTGTATAAACCAGGGGTGACGCATTCAAACCAATCGTCCGTGTCTGGCGCTGACATTTTGAATATTGCACGGAATATTATCAGTTTGTGCTTGTATCAACAATAAATGTCCAATTCGATACAAACAATCGCCAACTATCAGTTGTTGGATGTTGGGTGCTATTGGGGTGTTAAATTTTGGTCCTACCCATGGCCACAAACGAATGAAATTACACATCAGTCTCTTGATTAAATAAACCGCCTCAATGAATACATCTTTTCAACCTAATAGCGCGCATTGCATTATGAGAACAAAGAGTATCTGAGCACAATGAGCCAGGTACACTATATGAGCCTACAACAACTGGCCACCTCTAACACATACATTAATTTGCATCACTACCGATTAGTGTATTTGTAAAGCGGCACCCACATTATGTTGAAGAAGCGGAGGCAGCATTGCTTTCTATTGTTGGTACTCTAGTTTTTCTTTTGGTCGGCAAACATGCGAGACGGTGAATTTCGAAAGATTAACGTCGTTTTTGCCTCTCTATCTATAAACCTCTTTGGTTCAAATGACAATATCTCACGGTTTAGGGTCCATCAAACTGTGATGAATAAAAGCGAATGATTTAAAGTTTAGCTTAGGAACTATCTGCAACATAAAGTCAAAATAGCTCGCAGAAATGCAGTTTATATTTTTAAATAATTTTTACTTTGATTGTTATTTTTTATTGCCCATATATGTGAAAGCATAAACGAAATGCATGCCGACAGACAGTCTGTTTTAGTAGGCTGCTAGTATAGATATCGTATGATTTCGATACAGCAATGATACAATTGTCTTCATTTAAGATGCATAAGGTGCGAGTTTCTGAAATGCAAATAAATTAGAATGCATATCTTTATTCATAAGTGAACAAACTATCAATAAAAATGATTTTGTAACCGTATAGTATTTATTCCCACAATGTACACCCGAAAGGTTTCCTCCGGATATTTAATTGATAATATAATACAACCACTACGAATACATTATATTTTAAGATAGTTTCAATAAAAATACATCATAAGGGTCAAATAAACATTAAACCGGGAATCGGGATTGAGAGGGCCAACCCCATGTATCAAAAACAGAGCACCAATGTGCGGTCGCTCAGGCATGTCCATTATTAATGGGCCTTTATCAATTTAGTGTGCAGCAGAAGGAATTTTACCAATTTTTGAAAGAATGCCCATGTGAAATGTTTGCACCCGAAACCTGTGAACACCTCATATAGGCCTTGGGTCATCGGTTCTTCCTAACAAGTCTAGTGGATTTACAATTGATTTGTGGCACAAGAAGGAATTTCTCGAGATTTCAAAGAATGCCCCTTTAAATCGCCCACATGACCTTTAACCCAAATCTATGAACCCCCTATATGGGCCTTAGGTCAGCGGTTTCTTCTACCAATCTAGTGATTATAACAATTGAATTGTGGCACAAGAAGGAATTTATAGATTTTCATTGAATGCCCCTTTAAATGGCCCACATGACATTTGTCCCTGTCCTATTTGTTATTAATTGGTCAATTTCAATGGGTATTCAGCAAAAGGTGTAGCTTTTTATCGTGCATACAGCTACATGAAAAATTAAAATCCATTGACCGACTTAGACCTCATTTTGCTTGATCTCATCAACAAATGATTGTGCACAAGGAGGAGATTTTATAGATTCTTACAAAGAATCCCCTTTATAATTGGCTCATGTGACCTTTGAACCAAAAAACCCAATCTGTGAATACACATACGGCCTTGGGACATGGTCCGTCTTAACATTTCTAGTGATTATAGCAATTGATTGGTGGCAGCAAGAAGGAATAGCTTTTCAAAGAATGCCCCTTTAATCATCCATTGATTTTTGACCCAACTCTGTGAACAACCCCGTATGGGACTGAGTCAGTTATTCTTCTGAGCCCATTTTGTGATTATAGCAATTATTGTGGCACAAGAAGGAATTTATAGATTTTCAAAGAATGCCCCTTTCATATCGGCCCCATGTGACCTTGACCCAAATCTGGAACACCCCATATGGACTGGGTCAAGCGGTTCTTCTAACCAAGATCTAGTGATTATAGCATTGATCTGTGGCACCCATAGGAATTTAACAGTTTTCAAGAAGCCCCTTTAATTGGGCCCACGTGACCTTTGCCCAAATCGTGAACAACCCCATATGGACCTTTGGGTCAGCGGTTCTATCTAAACCAAGTCTAGTGATTATAACATTGATTTGTGGCACAAGAATTTACCAATTTTGAAAAATTAAAAAAGCCCCCTTTAATTGCCCCCATGACCTTTGACCCAAATCTGTGAACACCCATATGGAACCTTGGTCACGGTTCGGTTCTAACCCAAGTCTAGTGGATTATAACAATTGATTTGTGGCACAAGGAGGACTTTCTAGATTTCACAAAGAATGCCCCTAATCGGCCCATGTGACCTTTGACCCAAATCTGTGAACACCCCACATGGGCCTTGGGTCAATGATTAATCTGACCGATTTCCTTCGCTCCAATCGCCCCAAGCGTTTGGCAACAAGAGGCATTAATGCAGTGTTAACAGACAGAGTGATATATAGTAGCAACACATTGCCATACAAATAGCTCTGCCTACTGTATGCTGAGCTAAAACGCACCTGGAATTACTCACTCTCTGTGTGTGTACGTTTGTCGGGTTGATGCTGCCCTTGCGCCAAACCACAATTGCGTGTTGCGACAACCCCCAAGGTGGTGTCAAATCGCTCATTTCCCAGGGCTCTATTTCATCCTGCGCAAAATAAGCCGTCCGCCTGATTGGTCTGGCTGACCATCTCTTACACACATACGGCACATTGACATGACAGTGCGAGTATAACGGAACATTTGTTTTTGACTAATGTTTGTGGCGGAGATACTTCCCCCCGACCCCGCCCTCGTGGGAGATTTGAGACGTGTTCCCTACAGATCGGAGGGCCCCGCTATGGGCTGAAGAGTCTAGTGTAATTTCAGTCGCTTAGCAATTTCAATCACCGTGGACCCAAGGGAGGGTCTACCAGTCATCATGCAGGCAACAAGGCATTACCATCATCATGCAAGCTATACAGATTCCAGTTGATATGGAATAGGCCTCTACTTTTGTGTAGGTGGAGGTGTGAATTGAAGGGATTAGTATATAAAAACTTTAGTAAGAATATTTGTGGTATGATCTGCGCTATAGCCATGATACCCAACCCCTGACGTTGGCCATTCACAGTCCAATCTAGTCAAACATAACCCTAGTGTTTCAAAGAAATCACAAAACTAAATCCAGGAATAGTTTCAGTTAAAGCCGGTGAAAGCTGCTTTTATGAATAGTGAGATAAAAGTTCTGCATTGTAACACACAGGCGACTGAGCCTTCTAAAATTTTATGTTTTTGGTAGGGCAATGTTCAACATTCTGGGGTAGTACCTATGCACCCATATTATAAAAACAAGTTTGACCTGGACAACAATGGGTAACTTTTATTTGGTAGTTGCCAGTTTTTCTTCAATCCGATCTCTTTTGTATTGCGATTAAGAAATCGAAGATTTTCTGGTATTCTGTCCCCTATTTTGAGTAATGGACGAATTCCAATCCACCCACAACCTAACTAACCATCATGGAATCTACTATAACAACTGGATATTACAAGTCATCATCATGCAGGCTAACAACCCAGCTTACAATCATCAGCTATGCAGATGATGCAGGTGAACAACAGGGGCATTGCTAGTCATCATGCATACTTGTGTGTGTGGTTAATATTGGAAATTAGCATTGAATTCAAAAAGAACACGCACATACAATGCATAAATTTTAACATTTTTTTATTAGAAAATTGTCTTTTGTACAATAATTTTGATCCTAATAGACGCGCTCAATTGGTCCACTCTTTGTATTTACTTACTTTTATTCTAAATACAAATAGGTAATATTTTTGAAGCATTTGTGTAAAAATATTCACTCAAACTCGCAAAATAGGTACACAATGCACTGAAGACCAATTCATCCTCAATTCCCCATGACACCGTTCGTAGGCTTTCCTTCACTAGTGTATTTAGACAATACACTTCTGGTTGTTGGGTAAGGATATCTATAGACAGAACCCAGAGTTCAGAGAATTCACTGTCAATGCAGTGTACAAGTAACAAACCCACCACTGAACTGTGTCATTGGTGTATGAGTATATTGTAGCACTATTGAATATACTTATTTTTTTACTGAAACAACATCTAGCTGCATAATTAAATCACCCAAAAGCAACCCAAATTATTTATAAGGGGAAAGGCCATCCCTGTTTGATCAACTGAGTAAACAAAACATTTTATTCAAAATCTGTGGATTCCCTCTATTACACTGGTCTGGAGCCAACAACACCCAGAAACCCAGTGAACCTTAAGGGACATTTCGTGATCCACAGCCTCGTCCCCTCCGACTTACCCCCAAAAGTTGAGATTTTATATCATCTGAACGTTAGTCTTAGTAATGGACGTGTAACACCCAATTTTACTTGCAATTCGGTCTATATATCTGTAAGAATTCGGCAAATTGTTGTATTTTCGTCCGTAACGAACAGAAATTACAGTACGTATCCTATGGAACCTTTGATACAGTCATTTGCTCATAACTCAACTGCAAGAGCGTATCAGTGAACAGTTTGGGAATAAGCTTTTCTCGACTATATCTCACGAACCTAATCAACACAGAATGTGCTATCATCACTCGCGAATGCACCTTTAATTACTTGATATTGGAGCTCTTTTGCAAGAAAGACCACGCCAAGTATGTCCAAACCCCATGAAAATCCATCTTCAGATTTCACAGAAATTATGCCGAGTACAAAAGCTATCCAGACCTAAAGGTTAAAGGCACTATCGGTGATTTGCTGAATCGGAAAATAAAAAAATATCAAAGAAAATTAGATTTGTGCATGTCTGTAACAATATAGGTATCCCAACGTAAAACCAAAAGCAACCAAATAAGGACAAAATCGGATAATTTAGTCATTGCTGGCAGTACAGACACTTATTGCAACAAGGCGGTTCTCAAATCACTAGTGTTGCCTGCTTATGCGATCCACCTTTTCCTTCACTCTCTGCACAGGTTGATCTCCAATGACCTTTGACCTTGGTATGTGACCTTTAACCCTAACATGACATGCAAGGCTCTATGGTGCACCTGTGAACCGAGCAAAAATATTGGGCGAGACGTAGTCGAGCCCAATATTTTAAAACTCATAACGAGACCAATAAATATTGGGTGAAAATGATCCAATTTTATCATTATTATGTTTTGGATCCAATATTTTCCCACACAAACATAATGATGATATAAAATTTGATCAATTAAGCCCAAATTAAATTAAATTGGTCAAGCTATGAGTTGCAAAATATGGGCGAGACGTAGTCAAGCCCCAATATTTTAAAACTCAAAGCTAGACCAATTATATTGGGCGTAAATCATCCAATTTTATCATTATCATGTTTTGGATCCAATATTTTCACACACTTGGACTCCTCAAAACATGATAATGGTGGTAATTAGAGTTTAAAGCGGCACTGGCACATTTTCACAAAATATGAAATTTCTTCAATTTGCTCTCAAATGATAGTCTAGGCCATTGGAAGAACAGAGATATAGTTTACACATAAAAATAACATACCCCAAAACAGATAGGGACATTAATATGAGGATAAAGACATCCAGGTAATTTGTAGGCCAACTTTTAAGTTTTCCATAACTTTAATCAACAAATGTGTATATTACATGAATATTTTTGACTCGTACTCACTGATATTAAAACCACAAAGGTTTTAGCGACGGTCAAAACAGTGTGAATTTATGAGTATGCGAAAAAGGCATACGGCGTGCGTGTTCTTGTGTTAAATGCCATTTCGTCGTCTGCTGAATTAAGCGTCGCCGGCGACGTTAAATTATAAAATTGTTCTGTTACCCATAAGGAAGCTGGTTTGGTCTTAATCATTTCGGGTGAGGGCTTTTGTATATAAAAGCTTTACAACCATGCAAAAATATTGATTTTGAAAAGTTTTGAGGGCGCACTATTTTTCAAATGTGCCAGTGTCTCTTTAAGGTATCCATATGCACGAGAAATTTGAAAAAGGTTAATCAAAACTTGACCCCACATGCACACAGATGGACATAGAGAGTTTAGATTACTATGTGCCTCCCTGCACTGGTTCAAGCTACACAACAAGTAAATGAATGGAGATTCTTATCTTTGAACACTGCTGTTTTGGTCCTTTTCTATCAATTATTTGGTTGGAAAAAAAATAATGTGAATTCCATAGACTTATTCTTCACTTTTAAACAGCTACTGGAAATTTAAAAAAAATTTAACTCTTTTGAGTGTCACTGATAGTGTCTTTAACAGAATCAACAAACGAGTCGACTTTGCTATTTCATAGGCTGAATTGGCTAAGTGATCTGCAAATGATAAAATTACTTAAATTGAGGGGTCAGTGACACAGACAATCCATTTTAGCAAAAATTCAATTTTGGCATGAAATTTTCTTTACAATATGGATTCTCCATAAAAACTCTGTATTACATGGGAGTTTCCATAACCTGACCTATCCGAGACACTTTTTTTTCTGACACGCCTATGAACTCGGAAACCCTTCACGGAATAAAGCACAGGTTTATTCCGTTAAGGTTTCCAAATTCATAGATGTGTCAGAAAAAAAGTTTGTCAGATGGGTCAGGTTATGGAAACTCCCCTTTCAAAATGGACAAAGTAGAATGCCTTGTGTGATATACTGACCTCTCAAAATGTACCAGAAAATTGTCATATAAAGACTAACAACACTGAACTTTGTCTAGTCTACACAGACTGATTGCCATGAATTTCTTATTATAATTGGAGTAATAATTTCTTGGCCAAGTTACTAGGTACACCCGCTTCCCCGCCAAAACGGCGCACCACTGGGTTGCACGTAGACCATATGGATGTACGAGCCTGAAGAGAAAAGCCTGAACGGCCTGAAAAAGTGTGTGAACGCCTCCAAAATGGGCTGAAAATAAATAAAATTGCGAAAATTTTGAGTAACTGAAGGCCTGAATTCAGGCTATTTATTATCGCTGGACACTTACATCCCTGGTAGACGCAGTTCACGCCAACAGCAACGCGCGGCGTACGCCTGCAAGAAATTATTACTCAAACTATAGCTTAAAGCAACAACCAGCACATTTGTTTTTTTTAGAGTGCCCAAATTTTTCCGGATATGTCGAGATTTTGCAGTTTGCATTGATAATGACTAGTTAAACATGCACGGCATGGCAGAGCTCAAAAATCTCGGTATGTTGCAAAAGGAATTTGTAAATTAATAATAATATTGGAGAGCTCCGCTAATAATTCAACGGCTGCTAGAAAGTCCTTCCAATATGAAATCGCGACATGTATGTGTGTACGCTCATCCATTAGTTGTGTCTGTTCGGCAAGTAAGCTAGGGATCATTTTCATGAGATGATACTTTTTCATCATGGATGGGCCTAACAATTGTCGTTCCGCTCAGCTATAAATTAGAATCAGGGATCCAGATTCTTTAATTACAAAATTGCTTCTTTTATGGCTAATACGCATTTTAGTATCACACTGCAGGTGATACGTTTACTAGATTAATTCCAACACAAACTGTCAAAAATATCAAATTTGACAATTGGTGGAGGTCTTCAAAAAAAAATGTGCTGTCTTACTACATAGCTAAACATTATACTAGATCTTTGATGTATTCTCTACTTAACTCATCAAAAAAGGTAATTTCATGAGTTTAATAAATTAACACAAGCTATCAAACTATAGAACAATATGTACAAAATCAAGTAAAAAATGACTATATTTACACAACAATAGAACACTGTAATATGAAAATAATTTTTTTTTTTAATCACAGAATGTCAAACTTTGATTTGAAATGTGACGCAGGGCTTGATGTCCACACCACCAAAGAATGCCAAACACTTAGCGGTCAAAATCTGACCAAATTTCCCTGTAAATCAGGCCAGTGAGTCTGAGTCTAATTGATTTATCAAGAAATGTGACCCAAAATGTGTGTTTGGCTTAAAATAGGGTGAGCCGATCATAACGGCGAGATTATTTGGAGACTGAACACAGTGCTTAAACTAGAAAAACACTCCGGCCGATTTTATAAGATTTTCTGCCTTTTCATGCAGTGACCTTCTGGTAATAGGCTCCGAAATAGTTACAAATTATGAGAGCACTATACCACATGCCAAGAGGAGGTACAGTGCTCTTCCCATAATGCATTTCCAATACAATTTTTGCACTGGTTGTCACATGAATTATAGTGGACAAAAAAGTTACTTCCAATTGCAAGATTTGGTTCAGTTAGTTCATTAGACACTTTGTCAGTATAAATTATGTGACAAACAAGGCAATATTGTATTGGAAGAATGCATTGTGGGAAAAATACTGGAACACTATACTTCTCTTCCACATGCCCATATGGCCAGTGGCCCTTCTGAAAGTTACTGGTCAAACATTTGCAATATTTGTGTTTGCACAAAGTGAGCTGATGATTCAATCTTAAACGCTGTGAAAATGTTAAGCAATTTTCATGGTGATGCCCGGGTTCAATTGTTTAATTGAAACCAGGTAGTACGCGCTGCATTGATGTTAATTTTAGGTTGAAGCGCTCGCGTAATACCGCGTTTAGCTAACGTTCGCGCGCGCTGTAACGTTGCGTCTCGTTGCGTATGATCGTTGCGTTCAACGGTTGTTCGATTGTTTCAAGGGTGGTGCAGTCCTTTCTTGTGGTATTTAAGCCGTAAAGCCATCGCGAAATTGGGTTAAAGAGACCTAAATGATACAGCTGTTTAAGAATGAGAATAAAGGTAGGATTTGGGAACCGGTACTCTCTTTATGACGAATTGAACCCGGCGAAACCTTATTTTTGCGGAAGAAACTCGGCCTCCGCCTCGTCTTTCCACTTAAAAATAATGGTATCGCCTTGCAATTGGGTTCAATTCGTCGTAAAGAGAGAAGGGTTCCCAAAATCACCTTTATCATCTAAATAAAATACAGGATTGATGTAATCCAGCGGGTGTTTTTAATCAATCCCTCAATGCAATGCAATTTGCCTATACTAAACTGTACAAAAACTCATGTCAGTACTTAGGGATAAAAAGTGTACAAGAAGCTGGAGGAACACAAAACATTTCATGATCATGCTAAAATTCCCTAAGTACTAACACTTTTTGGGTGAAAATGAGTGTAAAAGTTTTTGTGTTAAGAATAGGATTTTTGTGGGAATCACAGGACCCTATTGAAGTGAAATTTCCCAAAACTGGTGCATTGTGGGATTGACTCAATACACCCTCTGGATGTACCCTGTCACTTCACAATTGAAACATGGCATTTCTGATTTTAGGGGCTGCCTTTTACTACACAAATGTACAGGAGATGGATTTAGTGGTGTGAACTCCCAAATAGTCGTATCAACTACCGCTTGAGCTTTGGCATAGAAAAATAGTTGACTTTGAATCTTCTAATGACATGGAAAAAAGAAACCAACTCTCAACTCTAGGTCCATTTTTGCTTTAAAAGTGTCCAATTGTCAGTTTTTTGAGGGGGTTAGATCTGAATATCAGAAAAAAAGTCAATTGTATCTGGTTTGGAAAATCAACAGAACCATCTCTTTACACATGACCTAAAAGCAATTGCTTAGATAGGCTTTCATGACAGGAATCCATAACATGAAGGTAGGTTTCAACGAGTACACCGTTGGAGTACGAAAGTAGTTAAAGGGATTGGCAGCGATAACGCGAGAGAATCGAAAAATGTGGAAATGCATATTTTTAACTTATAAATCAGGGATAAGTGTGCACAATTCCATATAACTGCTTTAATGTAGAAAAAAACAACAAATAGTGAAAAAATGAAGTATTTGAGGAAATTTGTCATACCGTCTCCTGCAAATAGACATACAGCAACGGCGTCTCAAAATCTGCACTAAACAGCTGATTGTGGTTTACACCAGTACAGAATAAACAAAGATCAATAATGTTTGTGTTTGAAGTCAAACTGTAATGATCATGGTGCACAATATCACGCTGAAAATCTGTGATATTCACCGGGAAAGGCTTTTTTGATCTTAAGTCGGAATTTTGATACGCACGTATAGAAATTACAGAATCAGATAAAAAGTACTGCCTTGTCTTTAATACACAGATTTCAAGCCAACCATTTCCAGGTTATGTTCGCATATCCACGCCAGCAACAAAAATATAAAAATAAGAATTTTGATGATTTTTTCGATGTTTCGGATTAGCAAATCGCTGCTAATCCCTTTAAGCTTTCATCAGAGCCACATCTGACGAAAGCTTGACTACTTTCATCCTCCGACGGTGTACTCGTTGAAACCTACCTTCACGTTAAAAGCAATTGCTATGAATGTGTGGCATACTGAATGTACAATTCTGTAGGGCATAATGACCCATTTGTTAATTTGCATTGTTTTATTGTCAACACCTGATGATGTGCCCAGATTACTGCGCTGACCAAGAGAAGATATCAGTAGCTTCCCACAATGCATTGCTTCCAATGAAGATGTTTGTACAGGTAGTCATGTGAATCATTAGAGATAAAACATTCTTCTTAAAGGGGGTGGCCCAATTTAAGTATATGAAGTTTTCATTTTCATAGAATGGACTTCACCCAACTACCCCATCTGTAAAGTTTCGCGCCGATAGTTCAATCCGTTTTGATGTGAGGGCTAAAAATGTGATTTTGTAAGCCCCATAGAGTACTCTGTAAAATTAATATTGGTCGACCAAAATGGGGCACATTTTTGTGAATAATTTCCAAACCAAACATCTTTTAGCCCTAAATTTTCACAGGGTAAATGAGAAAAATAGTAGCTTTCTTTTGATACCAAAATTTTGACCACTTCTATAAAAAATCTGGGGTCCCTGGGGATGAGGCTATTAGCGATCGGGCCATGAACCTTTAAAATGCAAGTTTGTTATCAGTCCTGTTACTTTAATCATGTTTCATCTCTAACAATTCTAATCAGTACCTGTACAAAAACCTCCACTGGAAGCAATGCATTGTGGGAAGCTACCGATATCTTCCCTTGCGTCGACCCACTGTCGCCTGATCATGACGTAGAAGCAGGGAAAAATTGCGTTGGTACTGCAGCTGCCCCAGCACCAGGATTGGTATAACTGGGCTAATTAACGATTGCTGTGGCTGCACGTGGAATGTCAAGGTAGAAGAAGGCATGACATCAAAACCCTAGCTTCTTCATGCTCGGGTGGTGACATGTGAAAGGACCTCGGAGGTGGACCCGGACCTTACTCTGTGTTACTGTGTAGGTGCACCCAAAAAAGGACCAACAGAAAAATTAGTGATTAGAGAGAGAGAGAGAGAGAGCATCTCATACTATCAACTACTCTATTAAAGCTATTAACCAGGAGTTTTTAATTTAAGTGAAATAGAGGGTATGATAGTGTGCAAGTGCATGAACAATTCATTCTTTGCACACAAGTACCATTTTAATATTTTTTGTAAAGAACGACATAGTCTGTAATATAAGATGGATTTCATGTATTTTGTTTTATTATATGCAAATTACCAGTTATTTGTTTGTATGGATCCAAGTGTATGAAAATATCAGATCGACAACATAAAAATTATTCCAAATTGGATTATTTACGCTCAATATTTATTGGTTCGCTATTGAGTTTAAAATGCCATTTTTCGCAACTCAGCATGACAAACAAAAAACTTAGGGCTCAATTAATCCCAATTTTAACCTTATCGTGCAGATACATGTACCTGGCCACAAATATATTTGTTTTGGATCAGAAAAGGTGAAAATATACATGTCCCATGAAATGATTACCTCATTTTTCAATGGTGGTTAATGGTGTTGACTGAATGTGTTAACCGGCAATGCCAGCGCATGATTAATAAGCGAGCGCTAAGCGAAGCTCTTATAGACAAACGCGATGTATCAATATTGACAGTATTGAAAATCTATAGTCTGACAGGTTTAAAACATACGACCTCATTTGATCCCTCTTTTCGTTCTTACCATTAATCCTACGGAGTTATTAATCGGCGGGAACTAACAGGAATTCGCCATTGTCATATGAAGGTTCATTTGTAGTCCGATATTCAACAAGTAATTGTTTAATTCTCCATTCTGTTGGACTTTTGTTTGCTCGCAAATGTATTTTTATTTACTGTTTTTATCATAAAAAACTATGACAATGTTGTGTGATATTTTAAAATCATGCGTGGAATAATAATACGATAAATAATATTATTAAAAATAAAATAACATCTTTAAAAAAAAAAAAATTTCACTAATAGATGGCGGCCCTTTAATTTGTAATTCTTCAGGGGCGGGCGGCCAAGGAATCATAATTTTAGATGTTGTCATTGGTTACACCAGTAAAAGCGAGATTACGGCAAACAAAATTTTTTTTATGACAGCTGTGCATCAAGTAGAAAGAAAAGAATAAATACCACGACTTAAACCCGGGGTGGCGGACACGATCTGCTGGATTTGGGCAATCTCAAACTGATTCGATTTACAACAGTATTTATGCATCTACTACCAAAATTGCAAAATTAACTTCAGGCAATATTTGACCTATTTCTTGATTTTCATTGACAACTTTTGTGAACACATATTGGAGATCTGTAAGTCCACCAGGGACTGAAACTGGAGGGATTGCGAGGTTACGATTCTCGAAACGATTAGATATACAACAGTTACATTGTCCTGGGTTTGGGGACATTGTCCTGGGTACAAGAATTTGTCCTGGGGTAGGGGACATGTCCTGGGGGATATGGGACATTGCTCCTGGGTATTGGGACATTGTCCTGGGGTATGGGACATTGTCCTGGGGTATGCGGACATTTGTCCTGGGGTAGGGGACATTGTCCTGGGTATGGGCCTTTGCCCTGGGTATGGGACAATTTCTCAGGGGGTACGGGACATTGTTCTGGGGTTTATAAGACCTTGTCCTGGGTATGGGACATTGTCCTGGGGAATGGTTCATGTTCCTGGGGTATGGGACAGTGTCGTGGGATTATGGGACATTGTCTTGGGGATATGAAAACATTGTCCCGGGGATATGGGACAGTGTTCCCGGAGGTAGGGACATTGTTTTGAGGTATGAGACATTGTATAGGGTATGGGACCCCCCCAAAAAAATTGTCCTGGAATAGGAGACATGGTCCGGAATATGGGACATGTCCTTGGGATATTGGACATTGTCGTGGGGATGGGGGACATTGTCCGGGGATATGGGGACATTGTCCTGGAGGTGTGGGACATGTTCTGGGGTATGAGGACAAAGACCATGGTTAACATGAAAGTATTTTTTACATTGTTTTTTATTGTTAGTGCTGACTCAGAATACTTTTCAGGTGAGCATGTAAACCGAAACTGAAATGTGCATTTCAGAAATGATGCGAGAGAGAAACCACACATACATCAGACGACCATTTGGGACCGCGTCCCTATTCTTTTACCAAGATGTCATATATTCGGCTAGGAAGGCGAAAGAATACGACTTCGTAAATAGGGGGCCGGACACGATCTGCTGGCTTTGGGAATTTGGATTTTTTTAAACGGTAATTTTAGGGAATTCTTTGCGTGCATGTTCTATGGCAAATATGACAGAAGAAAAGTGAATCTGAGCGCTCGTTTCTCAGGTTCTACAGCATATATTATACAATGCTATCAATTGCTATCGGCCAGTATTGAACCCCACAATAATCTTAATTATCTCTATGTTGAGGTCATAAGGTCAGACCCTTTTTGTCCTTTGAGTGATTTCAGAATGGTTGAGTCACGGACGGTTTTAAAGGTCCCAGGAATTGCAACTAGAATTGATGTGTTTTGTGTCAAGTCTACAAGGTGGGCGAGAAAGCATTCAATATTTGGGGTTGGTGAGACATCATTAGGGACTATGATTTTTCAGAGAGTAATAGAAAATTCCAGGTGACTGTTGGGAATCTTTCATGGCAATGACTGAAACTCAAATAGTTTAATTTACTAATGATGCACTGGTAGTGTAGTTGTATTATTGTTTGGGGCCCGTTATTGGAATTGGAATGCCCCGTAAAGATTTGGACTAGTTATTCATCTCATTTCCTGGGACCTTTAAAAGTAAACAACAAGGGAGCCTTCTTTTGTAGATTGGGGGATAGATAAAAAAGCGTCTAATAAAAGTAGACTACATACAGTCGTCCACCTATCAAACTAACAAAGGTCAAAAATTTGAAACTCTCTTTGTTAGACGCCCTATATCCATTAGGAAATAATATGCAAGTGCTGATGCTGTTTTTGATCTCTGTGATTAATTATCCTCCAAGATTTAGATGTCTACTTCAATGAGTAAGCTGTAGTGTCTGAGAAAATTGAACAAAACATAACTCTTATTTAAAAGAGGGAACTCATACCTAGCCGCCATCTTTGTTGTGCATGGCAAAGGAGTTGCTGTACCCTATTGATTTTTGTAGCAATGCTTGGTAACCTTTAATTTTACTGATCAACTGTCAAAATTGCATTGAGGAAAGGTTACAAAATGAGGTCACCAGCCCAGGTTGTTATTGGATGCCATAAGAGGGTGTTTTTAATCAATCCCATAATGCATTGCAACGTGCCTATACTGTACTGTGCTAAACACATGTCAGTACTTACAGATAAAAAGTGTTCAAGAAGTTTACAAACCACAAGACATTTCATAATCATGCTAAAAATTCCCTATTAGTGCTTTGTGGGCTAAAACAAGTGTGAAAGTCAGGATTTTTATGTGTTAAGAATAGGATTTTTGTGGGATCGCATGACCTTCTTGAGGTGAAATTTGCCAAAACTGGTGTAACTGGGGGATGCCATGTTATTGGTATCACTTAAGTTGTCAGAGGTACACCAACCCTAGACAAGAGGACAGCGAACTCAAACCCGCTACATTGTATAGAGTTAAGCCATCCTGTTTTTAAAGGTGCAACAAGAGATTTTAAAGAACCCAAATATTGTGTCATAATAGTGTTATGACGTCTCGTGTACGCCTAAGGTCAGAAATACCTTTCAAACACAAATAAATGAGCCTTGTGCACAAGTGATCTGAATTTTATATAATATAACAGATTTTAATGATTTTTAATTGGTTCAAGAATTTGGTATGTCCAAAACAACTTTACATAAAATTACACTCAATATTTAAGATTACATGTATACTTAATTGTAAACAAGAATGTCCATTAATCTCCACAAGAAGTGTTGCAGTTCAACGATGATATGTCCTCACAGCGAAGACTCCAAAATGACAGCATGCAAAGTCACAATTATAGAATCCTCAGGTAATATTCCATTGGAATCTTCTTAGTCCTGAAGGTAACTTTTGTCCAGCAGTTTAAGACGACAAGGTTAAATTAAGTCCCTCGACGATAATAAATCCACAGTATATCAGTCCAAGATAATCACCACGATTTCTATCTGTCCACAATTTCGAATCTTATTTTGATTCCCAGCACTTTTGGCTTCAAGACGACAGTAGAATAATTACAAGCAACTCTGCTCACATGGACATATAATATCCTGCACTAGGTACTTGAATGTCTGGGTCCTTAATGCAGAGTAAAAAACTAGCTATCTTCTAGAAACTTGTTAGAAGTGATGCTGGCAGAGCGTCCTTCCAGTGATAGTATTAACTACTCACAGATAGATTCCCCGTTCTAACACGATTTCATTAAATCATCCTCATCTGCATAAAAAATAACCTTACATAGCTGACCAATCGGAATTCATCACCGAATTACAGCACTCTATATATAACTCTATGGGGGATTCCCAGATCTTGCAATTGTTTTGATCTTTTAAAGCATTAAACAAGCTTCTAAGTGTAGCATCATTGGGGGAATTCCCCAACTTCCCCTATTGTTTGCAATCGAAACAGGTGCACTTAGCAAAAACAAATAGGGGTATTTCCCTTCTCTCTTGTATAGTAAACAAAATACTTTTCCCGTGAGTAAAAGCTCTTCTCAATAAAATTGAGAAAATAATATTTTGAATCAGAAAAATGGAGGCCACATAAACAATAGTAATTCATATAGACACTCAATAGATTTCGTACCTTGTATTTGGCTACAGAAATGTCTAAAAGCATGCTAAAAGATTTTTAGGATACTGATATGCGAAATCTCTCGTTGCAACTTTTGAACTCGATTTCTTGCCATCTTACTCTCGTCCTTTCCTCTACCAACTACATTTGCATCAACCATATTCCGGGTCTTATCCCATTAGCCAGCTTGTCAACAAACAAGACATTTCATATCATTCATCAGACTGGTGAAAAAATATGTAGAGATTAAGGCCCCTCATCTTTATTCATGGAATATTAGCTCCTTTTCCCAACTTGCTTCTTGACCATTTTGTTCACCTAATCATCCCTCCCTATACTTCTGTGCATATTTAACCAATTTACCTTAAAGGTGCATTTTGTTATCCATGGTTCACAAGATATCCTTGAGAAAAGCTTATTCACGACAATCTTGTCGTTTTGTGTTATGAGCAAATACTTGTTTCCCATGGTCTCATAGGCAATGTTGTAATTTCTGTCCGTTTACGGACAGAAAATACAAAATTGCGAATTTCTTACAAATGCGACCGAATTTGCACGTAGGATTTGGCACACATGGATTACTAAGGCTAACGGTTCAGATGATATAAAAATCTCAACTTTTTTAGGTAAGACGGGGGGACACGGTTGTGGATCACGAAATGCCTCTTTAATGATGTATATGAGGTACAAATCACTTGGATGATCAAAAAAACATCAATGTCATGAACATAGATGAAGGAGCCTACTGGCTGAGCCTGATACCATTTTTTCTCAAATATGAATATGTAAATTAGCAGTTTTCATCAAGGTTATAATTTTGGTTGTGGTTAGGTAAGGATTAGCGTGGGTTTTATGGTTTACTTGAATAAGCTTTTCTCAAGGATATCTTGTGAACCATGGAAATCTCTGAGTCAGCCTTTAACAAACTGACCCCAGAAACTGACCCAACTTCCAGGTTGAGCTATGATATTCTTTTGATGACTTCCAGCTACAATTGGCGACCCGTGGGTGATTGACCTACCTTGTGAACTTTTGGAATCTGGACGATGACTCAGGTACAAACATTGGAATGGTTCTTGTATGTCTGAAACAGAGAAAAAAAACTAGGAAAAATTGATTTTTAACAGCTAATGATGATTGGCAAAAATGCATCAACTTATTGATCACCTAAGGACAAACAAAAGAATTACAACAATAATCTGTTTTTGTATTATCCTCTAGTGGTAATTGTACGACTTTTACACCACTGAGTCCTTGGCTCCACTTACCCCCGCATTCTTCTGTCTCACTAAAATAGATTGCTCGCCTTGGTTCAATCATCGTAAGAGAGTACAGGTTCCCAAAATCATAGCTTTTCTTCTTCTGTAATCTTTAAGCTCATGGTGCCCCCCCGCCCCCCCCCGCCTACATCAACAAAGATTTTTAATTTGAGAAGTTCAAATAATAAGTTGCATACTCTTAAAGACTAAGTAGGCAAAATTGATTGACATAAGGGGCAATTGATAAGGGAGATGTATGAAGGCCACCGCTTCATTAATTTTTCCTAAGCAGTAGTGAGAACCCATATTTTTCCCAAACCCATTGGCCTCTCCAAGAGGGTGTTTTTGAAATCCAATCCCCAGCATTGCGATGTGCTATACTTGTACTGTACAAAACTTATGTCATTACTTAGGGATAAAAGTGTTCCAAAAGTTTTTAAGAACTCAGGACATGTCATAAGCATGCTAAAATCTCCCTAAGGTACTAATGGCTTTGTGGGCGAAAATGAGCAATAGAAGGTTTGTATGCCCCGTCGTAGGTGCAGATGGTTTGAGAGGTCATTCTTATCCAATTTTCCGCTGAATCCGAAAATCGAAGTCTCGCATGCAGCCACTCCCGCAGGGTTGTGGGTGAAAAATTGACTTTTTACTACTTCAGTCTCTCATTTTTGAGAAATTACCTCAAAATCATGTTTTTTGGTCATAAAACCTGTTGTTCATCCAATGATATGATTTTTGTATCAAATGAAAGGGAGATATGTACTCCATTTAGCCAAATACACCATATTCATGTTTATGTGATATTGGTTGCTGACAAATGGACGCAAATATCCTAATTTTGGCAAAAAGAGCATTTTGGATTTTTTTTCAATTAACACCAAAAATGTCACATTATTGTGATTAAACTGAAATATTGGATTCAGATAGACCCACACTGTGGATGCATTTCTTAATTTTTAATCATCATAAAATTGAGACAGATGGCGATAAATACCATTTGTCTTTCCATAAAAATGTGTCAGAAGATCAAATTGCCATTTTCTGAAATATCCCCCAATACGACCATTAACACATAGAGTGAGTCAAAAGAATCTGGATCCTGATTTTTACTCGCCATTTTGGCTCTTAGTGGCATAATATCCTCAACATGTGTGGGATCAGACAGAATGTTACTTTTCGTAGATTTAATTTAAAACGAAGATCTTCGCTATCAGTTATATCGCTAGCTATCCTCTTTTGAATACAGTAAGTCGGTTTTTCCGACCTGTCCTGATGTCAATTAAACTAGAATTTCGCGGTTCTCGGCTTTCTGCGCTCGCTATATTTCAAAGAAAATAAGCTGTGGGGCCGCCCCATGACCTTTGAGCCTGGCACATGACCTTTGATCTCATCACATATGAGGGATCGCATGGTGCCACTATGACAAAGTTTTTTGTTCCAATTGATGAACAATTTTTAGTTTTCAATTTAGGATCATTGTTACATTTAACAAGCCCTTTTTTCACTTGACCTCACATGACCTTCTACCTTTCAACATGATTATACACTCATCACATATGAGGAATCCCATTGTGCACCTATGACAGAAGTTGGTTCCAATTGAAGTTAAACGTTTCAATTGAGGTCAATTTAAAAACAAACTTACACAATTTGATATACACACACATACCACACACCACACACACATCACACCACAACGGATTGCTAGTGTTCCTGCTCCAGCTATATAGCTGGTGGCCCACAATACACGTGTTTTTTAGCTTAGCAAATCACTTCGTATTCTTTAGATTTATTGTTTAAGGTCTAAGGTGCCTGAATAGAGACAAACCGAAACAGCTCCAAGACGAGATATAATGGACACACAAGTACTTTTGAAATTAACGCAACTTCTCCTAGCCATACATGTGGTCATCACTTGACCTTATGAACAGCAAAAGTATTCATCAAATGGACACTTACTGGCCCACAGCAAAGCATTTTTACAAACTTAATAAACTGCCAACCTTCGCCTAACGAACAAAAAGGAATTTCACAATTTGGTAACCAACATGCATATGCATGGCCACCCTGAATCACAGAAACGAACTCCTCAGCAGCTGTCGGAACAGAAGCAAACATCTACTATGTCAACCTAACATAATCTTTAATCACGGTTTCCTTTTGCACGTCTTTTCCGCAACCATCTTATAGATTGTAGCAAATGTTTCTTGCACCAATGGATTGCATGCAGTTTGCATTTATGTTGTGGCATATACTGTAAAAGTGATAATTTTCGCGTGTGTAATTTTTTCTCGTTCAAGCGATACTTTTACATTTTTTGCTTGTTTTTAAAATTCGCTCTTTTCAGCTATCCTACATAGACCTACACCAAAATAAACATTTCGCGTGGCTCTTAATTTTGCGCTTGCTCAGATGTGTGCGAAAAGCGCGAAAATTAATGTAGCCGAAAATTTTCCACTTTTACAGTATTCATCTTGTACACATATCCCCCCCCCCAAATTAAAGGGGGGGGGGCAGTTGTATGCAAGTTGTATATGGTGAACATGGACTTCCGAAATGTGCTCACCCTAACCAAGATTATCCGCTATTAAAAAAACATACCCTAAACAAGCACTTTTGTCTGTTTTGTACCATAAGAAGTCTTTTTTTGTCATTTTTTTTGCCTCCGTCCGAAACATGTAGCAATGCATTGTGTTGATAATATACCCTCATTATCTGCTTTGCTCATGGGCTTTCAAAGGTCAATTAGTCAATAGTTCTTTGAATGATGCTCTAGTTCTCTTTGACTTTCGCAATTTTTATCTTCATTTTTTTTTTAATTTGGCCAATGGAAAAGGCGACAAACTGTGTTTTTTTGATGAAATCCTTGCACTTGTTAAATATAAATTTTGGCATAAAATGGAATTAATACAAGTGTCTTGCATGGAGGTGTCTGCAATTCTTTTCATATCAATACTTTTTATTACAAACTTAGAAAACGCAAAAGACGTCCTAAGTACTATTATTGATAAAAAACACTTCAAGACTCCATGGAGACATCTTGGTTATCCAGGAAAAAAAGCAGAAGTGGATCAATCATTCAAAGACCCCACCAACATCATAATCATTGCAAAGAACATCCCGCTTAACTCTGTCATTGCAACCATTTCAAATTGATAATAAAAGGACCCTTTATTCTTCTTGAAAACATAATTTCGGAGCAATGTTCACCACATGCAACAAACAGAACAATACAGAAAAATACAAAAAGTGTGTGTTGCACCAACAACGACTTAATCACAGTAACCTTACCCACCCCAAAGCGTTATTTTTCTTCTCCAACAGTTAAGGTATTCCCAATTTGATGAAGTTTGGGGATTAAATTGATGTCAAAAAGAGCATTAGTATCAAGAAGCCAAATGAATCCTCAAGTTTCAAAGTGTATTGAATCTCCAATTTCAGTCAACACCTGCTTCTTTCTCTTTCAAATGGAATGAAAACCAGACCCGCCAATCCGAATGGCCTCAGATTTGAAGGTTAATCATTTAATTGATAGAAAAGCAACTTTTTATCAAGTGTATTGACAGGCTTTTTGGAAAGATTTCCAAATTCCTCACTAAACTATAACTTTCTTTAAAAGTTGCAAACCTTAAACCCTTAACCCTAACGCGGCCGAGAGGCATTGAAAGCCACGAAACGTGGTACCCGGTCGGAAATCGTTTCGGTGCATCTGGGCCGTCAACAACTATTTTTGGTCGCGCAATTACTCTCATTGCGTTTCAACATTTGCATCTGGGACGTCTTCCCCGAGAATGACGCGATGCGTTTCGTTGCATCTGGGCCGTCTTCCGAGAATGCGCGATGCGTTTCGTTGCAATACATTGGGCACGTCTTCCGGAGAATTGACCGATGCGTTTGATTGCATCACGGCCGTTATTGACTGGAAATGATGCGCAATGGGGTTTCGCTGCATTTGGGCCTCTTGCCCGCGAAGGCGCAATGTTTCATCAGGCGAGGACAACTGACTTACCAATGCCCCATAGACAATTTTTCGATTTCGATGGTGATAGCGCCCACCAGTTTTCGATAAGCTTTGGTTAATTATGAATAAACGCATTCATGACTCGTAAACCGGAGCATGACTTAGCATAAATAGCGCCACGCACGACTATGATGTATTAATAACCCACTCACGAACTGGCGAACTATAAGCTTACAAATTTCAATGCAGATCAGGGTGTTTATTTAGTTTATTTATTTATTATTTATTTCAGTTGATTTACCCTGTTTTTATTGCATTTTCACGCGATATCCTCTTTCGTTGCCCAACTGGGCCGTCTTTTTCCCGGAAATGGCGCGATGTGGTTTTTCGTTTGCTTTGGGACCGTCTTCCGGGAAAATGGCGCGATGTGTTTCGTGCCATCTGGGACGTCTTCCGGGAAAAGGCGGCGAATGTGTTTCGTTGCATCTGGGCCGTTATTTACTTTATGCTACTAATTCCTGTGCCGTGAAAAACGGCCGAGATGCAATGAAACGCAAGCTTGGGCTCATCGTTGCATCTGGGCGTTAAAACTAAAAATAGATTGCTTTTGCTTGCATTTGGGCGTCGGCCCGCAAAACGACCCGGTCCTGTTTAGGGTGTTACTTTTTTATCATTAACTGCGCCTAGCCAAAGTTTCAATGAGCAAAAAGGAACAGACAATATAAGGGCAGCCTTTGAAATTGCATGTGGCATGTTGATAGGATCTACTACGAAACTCATCCTCTTCCTGATTGTCAACTATAAAGTGTTTTGAACCACTGAATAAAATTATCACCTAAATTGAAACTGCCTAGACAACATCAAATAAAAAATCTTATGCTCAACATGTCAAGTCCTTTTCAATATCTAACAAACCATGGACCGTGGAATTCTCTTTATATCGGGGGGTGCATGGTATATCCACTGAAAATATTCAGTTACTGTTTTTTAATTTCTGTTACAAGCTGGGCCGATAAGGAAACAATTTTTTAGATATGGGCAAATGTTAAAAATCCTTAGTTCGCACTAATTAGCCTCTGGAATATGGTAAGGGGGGACAAACAGAAGACACTGGTGCTGGTGAATGGGAATATATAGTACATCCCAACTATGTGTTATCAACAGCTAATTCTTTTGTTTTGCTTGTTTTTGTTTTTGTTTTTTAAATTGAACTTTATTTTTATCTGGAACAATCATTCAAAAACATTGATGTTTGGCTGGCAACAGTATTTCGAATAAGTAGTGGTTTTGCGATCTGTCAATGGATTCCTATTTAAATGCAGAATGACAGAGGGTATGCTATGCTTATCTAATTAGAAGTACTGTGTTAATGGTGTAAAGCCTGTGATAATAGCAAGATTTATTCAAAAATACCTTTTAAGGATGTGACATGTTGGTCTCAAAGGATTTCCTTATATCAAAAGGTTATCTAGTTTCTCTTCTATGACTAGTTCATTACTTATGCTAGACTGACATCACAAGTCACTTACTTTTGAGATATTTTCTTGGATGACGAGGGTGTAAAACGTTAGCAAGAAAGTCGTCCATGACCAATTTTGATTGCTTTTGTGGGGTAAACCCCATCAAAATATAATTCTGCATTCAGAACAATAACCCGATTTTCTCCTGGACCTTGATTTGCTTGACTAAACGTCATATATTTAAAGTGACCTCATGGACAGGTCGCAAACACCGTTCCTTGTTAAAAAGAGGCAAAGCTTGTGATACTAAACCCATAGGAATGATGGGTTTTTGTTGTAAATTAAAATCCGAAAATGAGCATTCTGATCACATATGTTGAGATATTATACCACTTAAAAAGGCAAAACGGCGAGTAAAATCAGGGTCCGGTTTCTTTTGTCTCACTCTATATATATGTAATGGTCTTTTTATGGAATTTTAATCTTCTGACACATTTTGTTTGTAAAGACAAATGGTAATTGCCACCATCTGTCTCATTTATATGATGATGAAAAGTAAGATATGAGTCCATAGATTCTATCTGAATCATTTTATTCCAGTTTTAATAAAAATACTGTATTGTTCCTAATAAAAGCCCCGGGGGCGTTGCATTTTTCAAAAGGGAGGGCGTTTATTACAGTCAGAAATGGAAAGTAAAAAATCCCGCAAAAATCACCTTACACACGGTTATTTTCGCTGATTACCAATAATACAAACGAACGAGCAGGGGGACACTGTTTTCGCACCTACCGAGGCTAAAGTTCCATACTAAATAAACTATTATAACTGTGCACAACAGTGATTATGATACGGATTACGACAGTCCCCTCCATTAAATCATGAGCTTAACTCATTTTCTTGAATTGTTTTATTAAAAATATCGTAGGGAGCGTTTATTAGAGCAGGGGCGTTTATTAGGAACAACACGGTATTTGGAGTTTTGGGGTGTTAATTTAAAAAATGCCAAAAATGCACTTTTTTCCCGAAAATTAGGAATTTATCGTCCTTTTCAGCTAACAAAATAATATAAAGTGATATATGGTTTATTTGGCTACATAGAGAACAATTTCTGCTTTCATTTGATACAAGAATCATTCTCCTGGGATGTAAAATAAAGGTTTTATGACAAAAACATGATTTTGAGGTGATTTCTTCAAAAATGTGACTGAAATAGTAAAAAAGTCAATTTTTCACCCACAACCCGGCGGCTGCTGCA
The DNA here is from genome assembly GCA_023653785.1 of Ophioderma brevispina. Classification (NCBI taxonomy): domain Eukaryota; kingdom Metazoa; phylum Echinodermata; class Ophiuroidea; order Amphilepidida; family Ophiodermatidae; genus Ophioderma; species Ophioderma brevispina. The sequence goes on from JAMKCH010008087.1 coordinate 32,292, forward strand.
TGCAAGACTTCCATTTTCGGATTCAGCGGTAAATTTTGGATAAGAATAACCTTCTCAACCATCTGACCTCCGACGGGGCAATAAAACCTTGCTAGCTGAGGGCCTAATCTATTACAGGCCGGGTTATCGGCGGGTAAACTGTCACCCCATCAGGTTTCTAACAAAATCGGATGAGGGTAGCTGGTTACCCTGGCAGAACTAAAAAGAAGATCTACCTACAAGGGTGAGAGCTTTGGCGGCCATCCAGCACATTGATGCCAGGAAGGGCATCCAGTCAATTATCTTTTGCTCCAATAAATCCTTACACAGCAGTATTGCTATGAATGAGAGGTAAATCTGGCCACCTCCTTATCCGGGGACAAAAACTGGATTTAAAACTTTGGTTTTAGTACTTTACTACATTTGTTCATTTATATTTCCATTGCAAACCATAGGCTGTCAAACCTGCTACCAATTTTGCAATTGTGATTAATCATCAGTGTATACTTGCATGTATGGCATGATTTGTGGTATTTTAGGAACATTTGGTCACAGCTGTTTGACATCATGCAAATCGTCTCTTATTTTTAGAACAATTTTAAGCAGTGGCGACACAACTTTGGCAACAGATATAAGTAGAGACATGCAAGAGCTATTATCTCCGCAAAAATCAGAAAAATCCATTACGAGAATCTTGCCATATAGGCCTAAAAAGATCATGGTTTGTATGGTATAGCACCCTCTATACGCCCATTCTCCATAGAGAGACAAGTTAAACTAATCGGATTTGCCCGCAATGAAATTTGGTAAAATTTACACAGGATGAAGTCAGTGACACAAATAATCCAAATTAGTGGTCAAAAGTGTGTCGCCATTGATAATTTTTGTTTAATTCTGGTTTTGTCATAATAAGTGAGACTTTCAAACAGCTGTGTGGAAAAAATAATTGAGGGGTGTTTATTAGAGGGGAGGCATTTATTGACAGTACGGTACATGGTAATTACCTTCCTGGAGTAATGGGAATGTGTACAGCTCCATACCCACGTACCACTGACGTACCAAATACATCTAGACCATAACAGCTCACAACAATTTTAGGCCCTGCAAAATAACAAGAAGAAAATCAGCTAGAATAATGTGGCTTTTGTGGTCAATCACTATCCCAACTCCCTGACAGCTTTTCCTGTAATGAACGTCTAAAACATCACAAAAGCTTTGCCAGATCACTGACGGTCTCTTAAAAAACACAAAGCCTCATGCAATGTTCAACAGATCACTCTATAGAACATGTGCATGCGGCACATTGATAATCATGAGGATCCAAACCTTTACCATCTTCTTAGCAGACAGGGGTGGGGGAAGTCGTGACCAAAGAAAATCACTCAAAGATATACCTCAAAAAGTGAATTTTTACCACTTTTTTGTTACGTTGAATTTTTACCACTTTTTGGGATGTAAGTGATTCGTTCTTTGACAGATTTTCTTCCTCAAAATCCAGTGTCTGACTGGCTAAAAAAAAAAAAAAAAAAAATGTCAAACCTGCTACCAATTTTGCAATTGTGATTAATCATCAGTGTATACTTGCATGTATGGCATGATTTGTGGTATTTTAGGAACATTTGGTCACAGCTGTTTGACATCATGCAAATCGTCTCTTATTTTTAGAACAATTTTAAGCAGTGGCGACACAACTTTGGCAACAGATATAAGTAGAGACATGCAAGAGCTATTATCTCCGCAAAAATCAGAAAAATCCATTACGAGAATCTTGCCATATAGGCCTAAAAAGATCATGGTTTGTATGGTATAGCACCCTCTATACGCCCATTCTCCATAGAGAGACAAGTTAAACTAATCGGATTTGCCCGCAATGAAATTTGGTAAAATTTACACAGGATGAAGTCAGTGACACAAATAATCCAAATTAGTGGTCAAAAGTGTGTCGCCATTGATAATTTTTGTTTAATTCTGGTTTTGTCATAATAAGTGAGACTTTCAAACAGCTGTGTGGTAAAAAAAAAATTGAGGGGTGTTTAAAAGTCGGGTCAGGTTTCCTATGAGGGCCTGCTACTGGTATCCTGGTAACCAGTACTACCTGTCCCAGGGCCGAGTTGTCGGCGGCTAAACCGTCACCCCCATCGGATTTCTGATGAGGAGGGTAGCTGGTTTACCCTGGTAGAATGAAAAAGAAGATCTACCTACAAGGGCGTCAGCTCTGGAGAGCTAATGGCGGCCATCCAGCACATGCTGCCTTGCGTGGTGGGCGTGGTTGCCCAGGCCCACCGCCGAAAACTGCGGATTGACGTCAGGAAGGGCATCCGGTCAATTATCTTTTGCTCCAATAAATCCTCACACAGCAGTATTGCTGAGTGAGGTGTATCCGGCCACCCTCGTCAACGGGGACAAAACCGGATTTAAAACTTTGGTATAACTAACTAACTTATTAGAGGGGAGGCATTTATTGACAGTACGGTACATGGTAATTACCTTCCCGGAGTGATGGGAATGTGTACAGCTCCATACCCACGTACCACTGACGTACCAAATACATCTAGACCATAACAGCTCACAACAATTTTAGGCCCTGCAAAATAACAAGAAGAAAATCAGCTAGAATAATGTGGCTTTTGTGGTCAATCACTATCCCAACTCCCTGACAGCTTTTCCTGTAATGAACGTCTAAAACATCACAAAAGCTTTGCCAGATCACTGACGGTCTCTTAAAAAACACAAAGCCTCGTGCGATGTTCAACAGATCACTCTATAGAACATGTGCATGCGGCACATTGATAATCATGAGGATCCAAACCTTTACCATCTTCTTAGCAGACAGGGGTGGGGGAAGTCGTGACCAAAGAAAATCACCCCAAGATATACCTCAAAAGTGAATTTTTACCACTTTTTTGTTACGTTGAATTTTTACCACTTTTTGGGATGTAAGTGATTCGTTCTTTGACAGATTTTCTTCCTCAAAATCCAGTGTCTGACTGGCTCATGTAATTACATGAAATAACATGATTTAAACTCTAAGAAAACAGATGCTTATATGAAGATTTGATTTCCAAAATGGCCTAAATCCACCTTTCATAGGAGAAAATCACTACTTTTTAAAATAACCACATTGCACTTTATTAATTCATAAAATTTTATTGTCATTGCAAGATCCCTATGTAGAAACCAAAAAATGCATTAGTTTTACTCTGATTTTACAGGGTTTTCTATGTATTTCTTTATTTTCTGTGTGAGGTGGATTTAGGTCCTTTTAGAAAAATATTTGCAGACCAAATTCTGTCAAAACTACTTTCCCATAAAACCAGGATCTTGAAACAAGATTCACTGCAAAGGGAATCTCAGGTAGAAATGAAAATTGTGAAGTATTTTCAACCATATTGCTTTCAAAATTTCCTTTTTGGGAGTTAATTTTAGTAAGAATGATGCATTTTCATGGGAAAATTGGATATTTCTATCATTTTTAAGAAATAAGAAAACATTTTTTTCAAAAAGTACCCACAGAATTGGGCTCCATTTTTTTTTTAAAGTGCAGAGGATCTCGATTCATCACATAGCTTGTGAGCAACTCAACAAATTTGCAGGTTTTAAAAAATTCTATAACAGTGCAATAATATTAAGACATGTGTTATTATTAGTAAGGCTGGGATTTCGGGTACCCGCCCGAGTTTACAATACCCGGGCAGAACATTCCACCAATGGGTACCCGAGATTTCGGTTTTCCCCCTACTGTAACATTTTTATGTACTCACAACCATGACAAATGCGGTCTCCTAGTTCAACTTGATTTTTATTTTATTTATCTTGAATGTTTTTCATGTTAATATCCATGATTTATGTTCATTAAATCCAACTTCTAAGTCTTCTATCATCAGCTATTTCGTAAAAACAATAGCTTAAACAGCGGTGATCCCGGTCACTTGCATGCTTGTGCACTCTATCTTCAAACCATATGAATTCTGCATATTAACTATTGTTGTCCACATGGCACATACGTGACTGGTGATTTATCACTCAGTGCACCAGAGAGCGAATCACAGGCTGTATTATAGATGATGTGACCTATGACGTCACTTGTTGACATTCAGGACGCCCTCTGTTGTTTTCTGGCAGACAAAATATTACAGTAGTTTCTGTGACAGACCACATAAAATCTGGTTATAAATTACTTGCAGAATCTTTCCTGATCTAAATTGGTCACAAAATGCAGCTGGTAGCATTAGCTTATTATGCTTGATAAGAAAGTTAGTATTATTTAATTCGAAACAAAAGTTACAGCAAAAAACAGAATTTCCCCATGCAAAGTATAGGTGCTTTTGCCTGCCAGTTTCTGTCTTACACCAACAGGGGGCGGCATCAACATAAACAAATGTCACATCATCTATATATTACTTTGTGTGTTTAACTTGGCCCTTGGGGATGATGTTGTTGGGCCTACCAATGCATGCAGGCAAAGATGCAGGTAGAAATGAGATGTTGTTGGGCCTGCCATCTTAAATCCATCAGGATGATGTTTAATAACATGAACAATCCAAAACATCCAGCTAATTTCCCATATAATATTGACAGGAAATGACAAGAAATGGTACAGGGATGAGATAATGATGCTATTTTGTGGTATTTGTTTGAATTTAGATACATTTTTCTAAGGGATTCGTCACCTACTTATAGCAATAGAATGGATGTAAAATCGGATGCAAAATGGAAGCAAGTATAGCGTATGTAATCCTGCTCATATAGGGTATGTTGTGCTATTTATTATGCTCGACTGGCGAAATTTTGTGTACCCGATTACCCGCTCGAAAATTATTTCAAATTACCCGAAAATCCCAGCCTTAGTTATTAATGTTAAAAATGGGTGGGTTGCTGGGTTCCAACTTAGTAGGATCTTGGTATCCATGACTTTTTCACTGAACACAAATTTCAAATGTAAAAAAATGGAATTCATATCTATATAATAATCGGCTGAGTCAGTCTGTCTGTGCACCCTTATTCTTGGATATCACAGGTTGTAGAGCCTTCAAATTTGGTGGATGGGTTTAATTGGGATTAAGTCAGAACAAGTTTGCTTTTCCGGGGGTGCTACTAATTGCAAAAGCCAGTTTCAAGCAAGTTGTTGAAAAAAAATTACCTGGTTAAGGTGAAAAAAAACCGGGTAATCACCTACAGACAACATAATTCTAAGAGTCGACAACACTCAAAAATCATGTTTCCAATATGAGTAAACCCAAAATTACTGAAATCTGTGATAGCCCCCAAAATATTCCACTGGAGCACATAATTTGGAAGAGTTAGAAATTATGGGATCCAATAGACTCCATGTTTAAATCCAAAGTGGGAACCCTGGTGGGTTGCCAGGAGTAATAAAGGAAAGGAGACCTAATAGGGAGAGGGCAGTAGACCCCAACAGAAAATCCACCAAAAATCCATTTTATTTATGATGTACAAATAACCAAAAAATTAAAATTATGCACTGAATGGCTTAAATTTAAGTGCTAATTATGGGTAAAAAAATCTTAGACACATTTCTAGATGTCCTGCATCATGCAATTAATTTCAAAGTAGTACACTTTCTTCAGAATCCCCATTCCCCCTAAATACCGTAACCACTCGGGTATTAGCCAGCCACCCTGGGAGCAAATATCAGATACATAATTGCCACAAATATCATTTCAAGAGCATATTATTCACCAGACACCAT
>JAMKCH010008088.1:0-30610 GCA_023653785.1 Ophioderma brevispina
GGATTTTAAGCATTTTTTCCCCATTTTTTTCTTCCACTATCAGGTTTTTTTATGAAAATTTATTATCATGCCTTATAATAGGCAAATAGTTTGAAGTGACTCAAGCCATAAATCCTAAAGACTTACTGTACATTTAACTTTGTTTTTACTCTGATTTTGCTCATCATTTAAAAAAAAGGAATTCTGCTTCTTGGTAATCATTGGAAAGAGAGGGAGGAAGGGAGAAAAGGGAGGGAGGGAGAGGAAGGAAAGAAAGAAAGAAAGAGGGAGGGAGAGGGTGTGAGAGGGGAGAGAAGAAAGGGAGAGAGACACAAGGATAGAAAAGGAGAGAAGAAAAAGAGAAAGAACGATGGTGAGGGGGAGAGAAAAAGTAAAGGAAGGAGAGTGGGCAACAGGTGAGGTGGGAAGGGTGGAAAAGGAGAGATAAGGAGAATAAAGGAATAAATTAAAAATACATCAAGGAAATGCTTAAAAATAGACAAAATGTTTGCTGCTGCTGTTTTGTGACCGAATGTGAATGCAAAAAAAAAATAGAGGACTATTACCCAACAATTAAGACTGATGTTAACAAATATTAAGCCTGTTAACAAATGGTAATGTAATCCCTGACTTTGTCTGACATATTACTGCAATGTTCACACACAAAGCTGCCACATGTGCAGTTAGCACAGCAAAATAAAACTATCACAAAAATGCTTTCAAAATCAGATGCATGTACCCTAACTGTAGCTCTCATTCACTCCTTTGACTGTAAAAATTAGGTGGTCACCAATCAATAGTAATGATTTCATTTTGACATAATTAGGATTTGCTGCTTCAATTTCCATAATATCACAAGTGTGTGTGATGCTATATTTGATTACGGTTGCATTATGCCCGTCATTGATTATTGAATATGTTATTAGGGCCCTTGATATTGATTGCGAATCACAGACGTGGAGAGAGCTGTGAAAATGAATTCACCTGGAAGAATTGGTATATATGTACATGCAAAGTGTGTTCGTATATTACCATGGACACAAAAGCAATATCCAAGTTATGTGCGCCACCGTTTATAGCTTAGTTGAGTTAAGATTTATTTGGCATCAAAACATTAAGTACAATACATATAGTAATAGAATATGAGTTCCTAAAATATAGTAATAGAAATATGGTTATTTCCCTTGATTCTGCCATTCCTATGTTCTTCCGGTATCCCTCCTCATATAATTATTTTTATCTTCTTGCTGATTCCTCCATTCTGTTAGCAATTCAAGGTGTCATCTGAGAGGGCACTTTTAAGGGATTGCTTTGGTCATGTATCTGTCTGTCTGGATGTGGTTAACCCTAAACATAATCGCTCACTGTTCCCACATACATGTGCACATTTTCATGGTACTTGAATGTAATGGTCCTTGGTTAGTGGCCACAAGTTTTAGTACCAACAAAATCCCCGATTTTACTGAAAGTAGTCAAAATGTTGGGGTCTGAAGAAAGCCATTTTAATCATTTACCCTGGGAAATCTTAGTGCTAACAAACCTTTGGTATGTTATTGTGATGTTCCCCCAAATCTCACTTTGCCCTCTGTTCTCCCCCCCCCCCCAAAAAAAAAAAAAAAAAAAAAAGAAATATCGGCGCGAAACTTTACAGATGGGGCTTTTAGGTGAAGTCCATTCTATCAAGATGAAAACTTTATATACTTAAATCGGGCCATCCCCCTTTAAATAAATTTAATATTCCCATTTTATTTGTTTGTTTGTTTAGGTTTTTAGGTTGTCCGATATAATCGGAAAGAAGTTATAGCAGCATGATTTGTATCTGTGTCCGTGTGTGTTTCTGTGTATCAAACTTTTGGTATACACTTTTGGTTAAAATGTTAAAGATTTTTCCAAACTGAAGAGAGAAAGGGGTGAAGTGTATAAAAATAGTACTCAGAAAAATTGCTTTAAAACAATGAAGCAAAATGTAAAAAAAAAAAAAAAAAAAATTCTCCCCCCCCCCCCAGAAAAAGAAGTCTGGCACCACCACTAGTGTGATAATGGTGATGACAATAGTAGTTGGAAAAATCTAACCGAATTTTAAAGAAACATATAACCACACTGGTAAAATTTTTTCAGTGCATTTGACAATAACAACTACAAGTTCAATGTTCATGGAGAACTGACATATGAATGGTATAAAGAAAAAATCTGAATTTTATGGAATTTGATTAACTGCAATCACCAATTGTCAGTCAAGAATTAAACCACATAGTTAACAGGGTTTAAACTGTTGTGGGAGAAACAAACTGATAATGAGATGATTTTAGTCTCTCCAATAGATGGTTATTGCAGTTATTCTAACCTTGTGAGTATGGATATTTCAGGGACAGCATACATAATTGATATTCATTGTGTAAAATAGATGAAAATGAAATCACATCGACAACGTGTACATCGCAACCTGCTGCTTGTCGGTTTGCGTAGTATTTTACACCATGGCAGCTGTTGCATTTATGAAGAGGTGTTTATTTGGTGTTTATTCTGTGCCGAGTAAAAAATGGATAAAGATAGTTGATATCTAAAAAATTTTCAGAGTTAAATAAATTTAATATTCCCATTTTATTTGTTTGTTTGTTTAGGTTTTTAGGTTGTCCGATATAATCGGAAAGAAGTTATAGCAGCATGATTTGTATCTGTGTCCGTGTGTGTTTCTGTGTATCAAACTTTTGGTATACACTTATGGTTAAAATGTTAAAGATTTTTCCAAACTGAAGAGAGAAAGGGGTGAAGTGTATAAAAATAGTACTCAGAAAAATTGCTTTAAAACAATGAAGCAAAATGTTTGAAAATATTTCTGTTAGAAAGGCAAGGCCCTGGAGGCTTGAAAAATACAAAATATGCTAATGATTTTGTGCTAATATTAATTTCTAAAATTATGATGGGAGAAGATCGAACATGTTCCACAAATTGGATCAAATCCAAAACTAAAATCGAATCATTCTCTAACTGGAAAATTACAGCAAAATATTTCCAAAAGCAAACTTGCCAAATATCAAAATCCAAATAATGAATTTGTGAATTTTTTTTTTAAAATAAATTATAAAGTTAAAGGGAATTGCCCCCTTAAAAAAGGTTACATATGGACTTAATAACTGATTGCCATAAGCCCTGTGAAAAAATATTATCCATGCAAGCTTTTTCCCTTGTGGCAGCACCAGGGGGAGGGGAGGGGAGAGAGTTTGCCCCCTGGCCAGAAGAAAAATGAAAGATTTTTGGCACAAATCAGCGATTTTGGGCCTAAAATCACCAAATTTGGGCAAATATCAGTGATTTTGGGCCAAAATTTGGAAGTTCCCCCCGGGATTTCACTTTTTACCCAAAAAAATTCACTTTGCGTCCCCCCAGAAAAGTCTGGTGCTGCCACTGTTATTCCCACCTTTCATACAGCATTTTTGATTGGCTTATACATCATATATTTTTAATTTTCCCCTCTAACCTAACACAATTCTTACCATGTTTGCTGATTGGCTAAAAATTTCACAGTTCTCATTGTGACCATTTGGCAGGTTGTACTCATAGGCTGGTATTCTGAAAGGGAGTCTAACTTTAGACCTGGGTTTAAACCAGGGTTAGTCCTACATGAGTGGACCATTTTCCTTTTAAAATACTGTGAAAGTTAAATGTAACAGGTGATGAGAAAATTCCTCATGGAAGGCTGAAACGGCCCATCACATTTTTAGAGTATGTTGGAAGAAAAAAAGGTCCACTCACGTAGGACTAACCCTGGTTTAAACCCAGGTCTAAAGTTAGACTCCCTTTCAGAATGCCAGCTGGTGAGTTAATTTACAGATTTCTTATGTACAGGTTTTACAGCTAGGATAAACTTACCAAATACTATGTCTGTAATTTCTATATAAATAACATAATTTCAAGGCTGAGGGTAACTATAGGAAACTAACACTAACATGCAGACGTCATTTGACAAAGAAGCAGGTGACAGGCAAATTAATCCTAAAATTAACCAAAAATAACTTGCCAAAATGAATATTTCACCATATTTGATGTGCTTTTTGTTTTTCTTTTTGAATACAGGGCGTGCTACCCCCATCCAACAATGTGCGTATTTTGTTTTAATTTTCTGTTTTGTTTGAAGTTTGATTTGTTTTTCTTCTATGTTCCTGAATGTGCCAGAATTTACATACATAATACATGATATTTTATAATGTTTTTGTTCCAATTGTTCTATTTCCTAAATTCAGTGCAATTTAGATCTGAAATAGCATAGTTCCAGTTCTTTTTTCTACACAAATACAAACACACACACCCTCGTTTGCATACTTCCGAAACTATTTCTATCATTTTTATTGAAGTGGGTGTGCCACATATTGCACTTAGTACATCGTTTTCTGCACACATCTTTTTCACCTCATTTTAGAACTTTATATAAAAATGATTTGTATTTTCAGCCAAACCCCAGGTAATAGATTTATCCAAATTTAGTTGGTGATAGAAGGCTGCTTTATCTCCCTGAGAAATTAGTCATATTATTATAAGATTGAAGTGTGTTATGATTTAGTAATGTACAGATTATCTTCCAACAGAAATAGTCTGTTCTTTAATTAGCATATTACTACCTAGCAAAATTTTGCATCTGTAAGAAGCAATATGGAAGAGATATTTTTGTGTCTTATTTGAATTATAATGCATCAAAAGTCATAATTGCTAGTGTGGAATTCAAACTCAATTGCAGGGAATATTTCCGATCTTATGGTATGATTTTCCCCATGTCATGTTTTGTTGACATTTTACCCGGAATAATTGATCCTGTGAGGTCCTACGCAGAGGGGAATGCAAAAGCAAACATCACGTCATGTGTACTTGCTCTGCCCGGTACTGTCAGTAATAAACGACTGTACCTCTTGTGTGCGTAACATGACTGTCTATTACAATCCTCGCTGGGTTTCATGGAAAACACAGAACTACTTCTTTGTAACATAAAAATGAGATGTATATGGATGGCATTTTGCTGAGGTAGTGCTGAATTAATGTATCCTGCTGAATTATGCATACTAAAAATGTTTTTTCATGTTCTATTATAAGATGGAGGTAGATCTAGTTTCCACAGAGGTTATCTTCTGAAGATGTGTGAAAAACTAAACATTTAGTCTCTACAAAATATTTTTGTAAGAGATTTTTTTTAAACCTCGGCATAGAATTACTGGTTTTGTTGTTGATAGTTAATGTGCGACATGATCCATCTCCTCAAGCCGAAGTAATATTGAGATACAGGCAACAAAAATAGGTATCTAAAAACAATATCAAGAATTTGGCATTATAAAGACTCATAATTCAACAACCAAGCAGGGTTTATGATTAAGGGGGACTTGGAGGTCCCACATCTAGTAAAAATCTGCCCCCTTGACATTTTTCCATTTTTTGTCTTGCCCCAGCCCCCATTTTATCTCTAAATTGCCAGTGTTGGGTCATATCAACACTTTATATTACTTTCTTTGTGAAAAACAGACACTTAATTAATTGTCAAATGCATCACCTTATATCAAGTCCATTGTCTGTATATAACTCCTTGTCCCATATCCAAGATTTTCCTAATTATAACAAAATATTACTTAAAATGCTTTCTTTTCAGAAACAAGTATAATTTCATGATTATTCTATGCCAACACACCCTTATCAATTAGACTTCCCTCTAAGCACGTCCGCTTCATCATTGATGTAGATGTCGCGACCTTCTCAGTTCCATCATGAGTATTTCTGAGAAGAGAGAGGCGGTTTAGTCATCGCCAGAGTAGCTTGCCTACTTGGGACTTAATGAGGGTCATATATAATTACAATCATCAATTACTATCTACAAACAGTCAAGGTTTTATCAAAATATTTGGGATGTTTTTTATCTTGTTACTGACTACAATTTCAAGTCAGCATCATTGATTACTTCATTTAATATTGGACATCTTATATTAATGTATTAGTATTAGTTTTATTATTTAGATGATATATGTGATCTTTGTAATGCTAATTGCAATTATAATGTATTTATAATATTTTTATTTTAGTTATTATTTTTTACAATTTTATTAGTTATTGTTATGATCCATCTCTACAGCATTTGTAATGCAAGATTGCATTTCAGCACACTAGATATTTCATGTCATGTCACCAGGGGCGCCCCCAGACCATTTTAATGGGGGGGGGGGGGGGGGGGTGTTGAGTCTGTGTTGCCGACAAAATCATGGGTCGGATTCAAGAAATATCAAATTTTCTGGCTCGCCAGGTAGACCCAAATTTTTTTTCACTCGGATCGAAATTCTGAAAGGGGGGGGTTTGGAGCAAGTCATTCTCAAACTGCTATGAAACAAGACACACAAGACACAAAACAAACAAAAAATGCCGAGGAGTGCACCGCCGATAATCCGCGCATCGATCAGTTGCGCCGACATTATACCCTTATCGCCGACAAGTCAGCATTTTGCCGAAAAAATTTTGTCAATGGGGGGGTGTCACACCCCCCCTCTGGGGACGGCCCTGCATGTCACCTTTCAGACTTTTCCTGATTTCAGGCGTTATGTTCACTCTTTCATGTACTAGGAAAGTTGCAATTTCAGGCATTTTTAATGAGAGTGGCATCTCTGTATGTGGCTAATGATGACCTATTGAAGATGAACATACTGCATTGAACATGTTTATTACACTACATATATTATTTATCTTAAAGGAACAACCTATGTATATCAAAGCAACAATTACAAAAAAACAGAATATTTGCTAATAGTCTTGTCCCCAGAATCCCAGATTTTACAGGAATTGGTCAAAATTTTGTGATTTTACCCTTTCGTTGTTGACTAAACATATCTCGAGATTAAAACAAACAAATTAAACAGAACAAAGGGCATTTAAAAGCTAAGACTGCACCCTTGACGGTGATGTAAGCATTATGTCAAAACCTTATTTTCTAATTGCCAAAGAGGGTTTTTTTTTTGCACATTTTTTTTTTGAGACGGCTGTATATTGGAATTAAAGTATCTTGATGATGGCCTTTCTGTAAAACAGCAATTTGTTGTAATCAGGTGGCATCTTATAAGGTCCTGCCTCATGTAGGATTGTGTTTTTATGTATCAGTACCGTACTAACTTAGTTTCCTTAAAATAGTAGACCAAAACTTGCACTTAAAACCAACCTATTCAACCCCTTAAATACAAACAAACATCCATTGCAAAATGACAAACAATACATAGAAGCAAGTAAAAGCATAGCATACAAGTATATGTCCATTTTAGAGTTGGTATTTGTGCTGTGATCCGAGACAGCTAGTTAATATGATGAGTGGAAATAGGGCACGTCTCATGTATAGCATTAGATGAATCAGTCCATAACACATGCTTACCGGCACCGTCTTCAATCAGACATGCAAATGTATACAGCTTGCGACAACTTAAAGGAGCATTTCCTGATATTAAGCATCTTTTACCTTGTAGATAAGTGTTTTTACTTTGTTGTTCCCAATAAATGCCACAACTCCAATGAATGCCCGATATTTTTCAACAGAAATAAAATTGATTTATTTCTTTACCCTTAATGATAACAATTTATAATAGGATATCCCTTTTCTGTAATATATTTTCCAGTTTTGCATTTAAAACTTAACAATATTATCTCCTATTATGCTTGTGTTTTCTGTTACTTTAGCAGATTTTTGACGTGTTTATGACACATTCTGCTTTATCTCATACAAAAACAACTCTTTCCCATTTTGAGTCGATAGCCTGTTTTTCTTTCAGCAACTACACTGCAAATAAGATTTGAAAGGTGTTACAATTGTGAAATACAACTTTAAATGGGTTATTTCAAAACATGAAGCAAAAGGAAATGTGTTTTATGTACTTCAGACTTGCACAAAGTAACAAAAATTCTGATAAATTTGAAACCTCTCCTGATCAAACTCCTCTGCTTTGAAAAAAATGTTTGCTTCCCCCAACATCTTACAAGCACATACACACTTTCCTAAGCACACACAAACACACACACAAACACACACTCACACATGCAAAGCTGTAATCCCTCACATTCTCATAAACGTATACTTGCATATTCAAACGCATTATAATCTATACATGCGCACACGTGCACGCACGCACGCACACACACACACATACACACATACAGAAATAAAAGTACTTGTAAGCACGCTTACACAAACAAACAAACAAACATTCAAGACATAAGCTCATGGTGGAGAGGCATTTAGAGAAATGTTTATTGTGACCCTAATAAATTACTAGACATAACCAAGATTTTCTTTGTTGCTTTCTTTCAGGGTATGTTAAATGATACCAATTATGCCGGTATTATACCACGTATAGTGCAAGATATATTCAATCACATATACCAGATGGATGAAAGTCTAGAATTCCATATAAAGGTATGTCATCTTCTTCATTCCTTCTTACTCAAGCAATTAAGCCTTTTGGTTTTTTATGTAAGTATTATGAAAATGTGCTTCATTCTTAAAGAAAAGCTTACAATAACAATAACTAGATTCAAGGGTTTTGCAGCCCTATTTGAATGTCAACTACTGCATCACAAATGCCACACATTTCAACATCAAGTACAATTCTCACAAAATAAAGATTGAATACAGGGAGAGAGAGGAAGTAAATAAGTGAATAAATAAATGAATATTTAAAAATAATATTTAAAGTATGGTTTCCAAGGAAGTTTGCCGCACTGCTCTTCGCTGCATTGCACTGCATTACAATGGGTCAGATGGGTCACCTTACAAAGCAAGGTATCTGCTAATAATGCCAGTAGCTTGTAGCTGAAACATGTTTCATAGAATTTTGATAACTGTGGTCAAAGCAAGGGGTGTTTCCATAAAGTGACCCATCTGACCTATTTTTTTCTGACACACTTTTGAATTCGGAAACCCTTCATGAAATAAACCAGGTTTATTCTGTTAAGGTTTCCGAATTTACAAGTGTGTCGGAAAAAAATGTGTCAGATGGGTCACCTTGTAGAAACACTTAATATACCGTTACTGACTGTGCATATCCATACCCCTGTTTACAAAATGCTACTTTTGAAATGTTCAGCAACTTCAAAATGTTTCATTGTTCATTTCCAAACAAAATGGTATCAACAATTTGTTGATTTCAATTGAAGCAAGACTCCCAATTAAAGCCATTATTATGCTTGTTTGGATCCATGTGTGGGAAAATATCAGATCCAAAACATAATGATGATAAAATTGGATGATTTTCACCCAATATTCATTGGTCTCGCTTTGAGTTTTAAAATATTGGGCTCGACTGCATCTCGCCCAATTTTTTGCAACTCATTGCTTGACCAATAAATATGGGCTCAATCAATCCAATTTTATATGACAATCAGTCATTTATTCCAAATTCAAAATGCCAATTTGGTTTCTAAATTGCTAGTGTTAGGTCATATCAGCACCTTATATTACTGTCTTTGTGAAAAAACAGACACTTAACCATTTCAAAGTGGTCTTGAAGATGCCATTTACAACTCTTTTGTTTATTAATAAAAGTTGGAATTCCGACTTTAAAAATTAAGCAATGCATAAAAATTTCTTGACAAAATCAGTGTGTTAAACTCAGCCACTATCTTTACTACAATAATTTCCAATACAACAGTGCAAAAAAATGGAATTTGATGACAAATAGGGGGCACAATTTATATATATACTGAAGGAATCCCTGATAGTGGCTGTAAGAGCAAAGCTCGCATATTAAAATTGGAAAATAATTGACTTATTGTGGCTTTTACAAAGTTGGACGAAGTCATTCCATGGTCAAATCAAGAAATATATCTATTTCCAAGTCAAGTGGAGTTGAGTCACTATATTTCAGTGGGTAAAATGGAAAAATTAACTTTGGTGATGTTGCTTTAACAATTTTAGTCATGAATCATAGTTTATCACAAGCATTATTTAAGGGCTAGATTCTAAATTTGACAAATGACAAAAAGTGATAGTGTTCTCCAGCAATATGAATGGAAAATCAACCTTAAGCAGAATTTCACTTTTTTTGTCTTTCTGTATAAAACATATTTTCAGCTTTGTTTATATAAACCAGCTGGAATTAATAAGGAGAAAATATAGGAAATTTGAACTAAAAACTGAAAATAAATAAAGCTGAATCATTGGAAAAGGAAAAGGGATGAATATGATTAAAGGAAGGTGAAAATAAACACAGAGGGTGAAACATTTGAATTCAGGGGAACACCTGCAGTACAAATGGTGAGGAAAGAATTACAAAAGAAAAATGCTATTGCAAAAATGGGGAAACCATGGCAGTTACAAAAAATGGGGAAAACACAGCATTGGTGCAAATGAAATTTCTGCATAGCCCAAGTTGCGTAATTACATTAGGTTACACTCTGGTGAATAATACAGGTGCTTTTGGCAACTTGTTTTTGCAGGTTTCATATTATGAGATACCTAGAGAGGAATTCGGGATCTTCTCGTGGTTGAGTGTTATTGGCAAAAGGTCAAATGAATGAAATCATTGCCATTCATGCAGTTACTTGGTAATTGTGTGACATTGCAGATAATCCGTTGAAGGAATGTGGGCAAAAAGTTTTGCGGGCAAGTGCTCCAGCACATTCAAGAGCCCATTAAGTGTCTCCAAAACCAAAAGCAATGTTTCATGAAATAGAAACACACCATTAAGCTGTGTGCAGTAGAATGCTTCAAAAACATTTGGCAATTGAGGATATTTGTGAAGGGAATTTAAGGTAATTGCAAAGCAGGACATTTATGTGTTATCTATAGTCATTGGTGTCATGTCAGTGCTATAAGCATAAAGAAATTGTTTGAGTAAATCAGATTGATAAAATGGTTTGGTATGTTGTTTGGTTTGGTTGTTTAAATAAATTTTTGCTATTGCACGTAGCTGGGGCAGAATTAACTACAATAAGGATACGTGGCTTAAAGGGGTTGTTCCGATTTCTGTCGATAGGGTCTCTACTTGATATGTGATATGAGAGCCTGGCCACTTGCACCATACGCCCACAAGTACCTTGGAAACAAAACTTGCGGTTTTGATGGTAGAAGCAATATGAAATTGCAAACCCCTAATCATACTGTGCTAATATTGATAGCTAACCATTAATTTGTTGGTGTTTTTTGTTTAATCTGAGAATGAAATGGATTTGAGGGCTCAAATTTTCAGGGACAACAATGGAGAACAATATGGCTTTTAGTCTGATATCAAAATCGATACAACTAACGGGTAAATCGGGGGGTCCAAAGTTTTTGTTTATATCTTGAGAATGAAATGGATTTGAGGGCTCAAATTTCAGGACAACAATGAGAACAATACGGCTTTTCATCTGATATCAAAATCGATACTACATCGGGGTAAATAAGGGGGTCCCAAAGATGATCGGAACATGCACCTTTAATGTCTGGATATTTTAGTTTGACATGCATTGATAAAAATCAATGCAGATGTGCTTAGTTTGATGATGAAAAAGGTGTAAGACCAGCAAGGGCTGTGTGCCAATATGAGTTAGTCAAACTGGGCAAGTGTTCAAAGCTTGTGTCAAGTGAAATTACAGAAAATTTAGGAGAATACCAATCAGCTTCCATCTTGTTTTCTTCTTTGTTGATGTTCATTTGGGAGTATTGCTCAGCATCTATTGCATACACTTACAAATAAACATTGCAAAGTACATTGTTTACATTTGTTGAGTTTTGTGTGCTCTTAGTGAAATTTGAACCTCCAAGCAGGCGCGTAGCCAGCCCGTTGGTTCTGAGGGGCAATTTCCCGGTAGGTGCAACAAATGTCCCGATCCAAAGCAAAAATTTCCCGGTCGCAGGGCAAAAGAATCCGAAAAGGGGCTGATTTAACATGAATATCCGTGTTTTATTTCCCGATTTCCGCTCAAAAATGTTTTCAGAGGGGGCACTCTGCCCCCCTCTCCCCCACCGTGGCTACGCACTGCCTCCAGTGTATGTATTAGTTGTGGTAACACTTTATATTCATTTGGGTTTACACAGCCTGTGGTCTCCTTCACTATTTTTGGTGCGTGTTGAAACAGTGGTGCTGTGATGAAATTTGTTTGAAACAGATGTGGAGATAGGTAGACCATTTTCATAATTGTCACAGAACCGATGAAGCAGTAAATTGCTTATCCAGGTCGACGCATCGCCATACTTTCCCTCTGTTTCATCTCTGTATCTTCACAATATTTATAAACGAGATGTATACGCAGGGTGAAACTGAGGCAAAATATGGTGATGCATCAACATGGTTAAGCGATTTACCCCCTTATCAATTTAATGAATACCAAGATACAATGACTCAAAAAAGTGGGGAATTTGGGAAGCTCCTTCCCAAGAAATTTGCCATTTGGAAGGAAGCTTGGCCATTTGAAAGGAAATTTATACATAAGATATAGCAGGAAATCTGTGAGATATTTGACTAGCTTCCCAGGAAATATTCAAGCCCTGCCAAGATACACAGAGATGAAACCGAGGCAAAACATGACAATGTGACAACAAGCTCTCATTTTTTACTATATAGTGTAGCGAGCCATTATAAGAATGGTATATAGCAGGTGGTTATTTAAGAATAAGAGAAAATGTCTTATGAAAAATAGTGGCGTTCTCTTGCAGTACAATCTGCATTTAAATTTGCAAAAAAAGAATAGCTTCATCAACCATACCTATTCAATGAACAAGTCAGAAATCCTACGCTAATTTTTCGGAAAAGATAATAATTATTTGATCAAACACAATGACTGGAGATGTATGTGTGCAGAGGTATCAGCATATTCATTGGGTTCTTGTTTATTCAACATTAATTCTTACAAATACCAATGTTTTTGTCACTGAAATATACATACACATGCATCCATGCATTACATTACAGACTGTTATGAATATGTGAGGGCGTGTTTTTGGTGCATTATTTCAAGTAGCATTTTGTGATCCTATGCACCTTCATTATTCTTTTATGGTTCACTAGATATCCTCAAGAAAGGTTATTTTCAAAAGTTTAGTTGATTATTGATGGGCATTTTGATTTGTTAAAGAGCAAAAAGTATATCATGCGTGCCCATATAGACAATGGCATGGTAATGCTTCTTGAATAGATTGAATATGCATTAAGATTAGGCCATTAAGTTACTCTTGACTTTACTTCAGATGGAGTATAAAAAAAACAAGTTCTTGTTTAAGTCGGGGATGGGCCAAGGCTGGAAAAAACATGCCCAAATTCCCTGGACACAATTCAAAATTTACCTTCAAATTTTGTATATGTCTTTATGTACAAGACAAAAATTCCCTCCAAATAGTAAGATTTCCCGGGAACCAGGTTCCCAGTTCCTGCACTTTTTCCAAGCTTGGGGACGGACGGACACACTGCGGACTCACTAAATGCCCTTGAATATCAGATGGACGCAAGGAAAAAACCTAAGTTTACCGAAAGAAGGTTTACATCTTTATATTTTAAACTTTCCAAATATTTCTCCCTTCTTGTCCAGTCTCCAAGACACAATTTGTCGGTGCATGAAGAACAAGATCGTCGTGCCGTATGTGAAAGGAGCCTCAGAGCGCTTTGTATCCAGTCCGAGGGAAGTGATGGGGAGTATAGATGAAGGCAAATCTAACAGACATATAGCTGTTACAAGTAAAGTCTCCATTGTAAGGTTAGATGAATAAATGAATAACCCGGTCCCGATCAAAACTTCACTGAGTTGAGTTGAGGCTAGAAAATGCACAAAAGTTCAAAAGTGAGATGAGGTCATCGTACGACACAACAGGTGGCACAAATCTTGGACGTGGCCAGCAGCGTCACCATTGTGGCTTGCCATCCCATGATCCTGGTCATGGGACTGGTGCACTGGGGGCCCGGGTTCGAATCCCTTCCAAGGACGTGCAATCTTCTTTAGCTTCTATGCCTTTACTCATTCCTTCTTCTGGGTAAGAACAGGGTTAGGGTTAAGACATGCATATGTAGTAATTAAAGGTCATTTTAAGGTTCGGTTATGGAGAAAAGACAATTCAAATGAAAAGATGGTATAGCCATTGCAATTGAAGTCCTCATTGTGAGGTTAAAGATGCGAGTTAATCTAAGTCATTCTGTGGGAAAAAGGTTGAATTTAGCCAGCTTTTTTTTTTTCAGGAAAAAAATGATTTTTCACATTATAAAAATGATATATTCCTCGTTCAGAACTCTGCCTGGGGTGTGGATGTGCCGGCAAATTTTTACAGGTGACGACAATTTTGTGGGAAGAAGTTCTACAAAACGTGGTAGTTTTTTACCCCCACTGTTTATCTATTTGTGAATTAACCCAGTATTATTCCAATTTCAGACTTGGTAAAAGACTAGTTTGACAAGGATTAGTAACTGATAAGCAGAATACTTTTGTTGTAAATTGTACATCAGTTAATTGTATTCAATCAGCTGGCTGAAGTGCGGAATTCTTAATCAAAAATGAAATTTGAACCAAACACTTAAAATTTTCATATAAAGCATTCATTTTGTTTATTTGCAAGTGGAATTTCATATGGATTTTTTTCAGCATTCTAAGAGGAAAAATTGGTAATAAGGATGCAACAATTCTGTAATTTCATTTGAAAAAGTTAGTTGCCACCAATTTCCTTAATTTCACCAGTTCTGCAGGGAATTTGAGTCAAAACCGAGGCTAAATTCCCCGGCATCCAATCTTACAAATACATTCTCAGAGAAAGGTTCTCTGACACAAACATGTGAGAATCTTAAAAAAGGCCCTCTCACCTAGCCAACATTAGATTGTCCCTCAGTTGTCTGGGTAAAGCAGCCGACCGATTACAGCCCTTGCATATTTTATTCAAGAATGTCACTTTACTTTTTTTTCTGCGCTTTCCTTGTGTGTGGAGATGGGTTTTGCTTAACAGCATGAAATCTCTCTATTGAGACAACTGTCTAAGAAAGGCTACTCAAGTGTGTTCATGATAAAGAGTATCAAAAACCAAAACTGAAACAAGTGAAGAATTTGGAATTGGAATGTCCCTTGCTCAAAGAATTTAGTGGCATGAATATATCGGATCATATATAATGAAATATCACTAAATAAAGAGATTCAGCTGGTTTTTCGTGGTCATTGGAGTGTTCTTGCGAAGATTATAGTCTTGAGTAATAATATCTTGGCCATGGCGTTGTACACTCACGTTGCTTGTTGGTGAACTGCGTTCTACGTGCAGCCAGTTTTGTGCAGGGAAGCGGGGCGTTACCTAGACAAACTTGCCAGAAATTGATTTAATCAACTATAGTTAAATTTGATTGCTGGTGGATGAGGTGATTTGAGGTTATTTCTTATACAAAAAACACCGTAAGTTTGCAGTTATTTCAAAACTAAGCTTATTTGTGTAAATCTTGTTTACTTTCTTTGTTTGTAAACCTCTGTAATTCTTCACTAGGTGTCCTACAACAATCAGGCACAATTAGAGGTTCATCTAATCTTGGAAAATGTACTCCTGTCCTTTTAAGGAGAAACTTACATTTTGTGGGAAATTGTTTACTTTTGGACAAAAGAATCTCTGCCGCTGGAAATGTGCAGTACCCAAATAGCATGCAAATAATGGCCTCTTGGGCTGCTCAGCGTCAAAATTTAAAGAGCAGAGAAACTACGATTCGCTGCTGATTATACTGCACTAGTGGGCATTAGTGATTGGATTACTATACAATGTATCATAATTTCTGGACATAAACAAACACGCGCATTGATCGTTGCGAGTACAGAGTATCAGTGCAACCAAGGTGGTAATTTGGCGTGGGAAGCTGGCGTACTATACAAGAAATATGAGCCAGAGTATAATTAGGGTACCCTTATCGCAACATTAAGAATTGTAAAGTTTTCTTCAGCAATGAAAACAATGATACTCTTCAAAAAAATCTTATCCCACATGCAGAGAATTTGTATCTTGAATCTTGAATTAACAGGCAAATGTAAGGAACAAAACAAAATTGCCCATATGCAGGGGGGGTGTGGGGGCCACAACACCCTATAATTCGCCAAAAGGTCCACTTTTAAAAGAAGAAAAGGTAAATGTAACGAGATCAGTTCAAATTTTGAAGAGAAAATACACAATGGGTTAAAAAGAGAATTAACCGTTAGGACTTCAGCTTTCATCTCTACCGTGTTAACCAGTATGTCTTTTTGCCCTATCAATTCAAAATACAGCATCTGTTTATTTGACCGGCAATCATCTACAGCTTGTTCAATCATGTTCTCTTGTTAAGCAAAAAATGTTTCTCTCTACTTCTCTCTGTTGACAGATATGATGAACACAGCTCTCGGAGTCATAGTATCTTCATTATCCAAGGTCAAAACAAGGTAAATATAGAAGAAACGCAAAAAAGAAATGAGCGGGCAAATTGTACCTAGTGATTTAGCTGAAAGTGAAAGGAGGAATCAATGATTATCTGTGAAAATGTACACATTATGTCGTTTGGATATGAGAAAGAGGTTTAGAGAGCTGTTGTGCAAACTTGCCGATTTTTTTGTAACCAGTATGCGTGTGCTCTCTCTCTCTCTCTATTGAATGGGAATGCAGCCAAGCGATGACATTAGGCCAAAAAAAACCAATTGTGGCTGTCCACAACTGATTTTAAAAAATTGGGTTCGTCAGTGAGGAAAATTTTTTTTTTTCCCTTTCTCGTTTCCCCATATCCCAACGCAAACCTACATGCCGCTTGCAAAATGTATTCCAACCAGACTCCAAAGTCTCGGTTGGATCTGTGGTTTGACCAATGGCAGTGTCAGATGCGGGCAACGTATATGCCCTTTCAAGTGAAGACAGGCAGCTTCAACGTGTGAAGTGATTCGTAAAGCAGTTCTTGTAAATGTTGATCACGATTGAAGCTGAAGTGCCGATCTTCGAAGAGTTTGTTTGCTCCATATGTGACCACGATCGCCAACGGAATCATGTCTGTGGACGTCGCCAGATTGGAAGTCAACTAAAACAACGGGTGATTTGCGCAGAATATATTGTGCCCCCCGTCAAACATGTTCATTAAAATCATTTGTGGGCTTTTTTCCACAAAATAATGACAAAATAGCATTTGTAAAATGATTATTAAAGAATGAAAATGTCATCACTAATGGTTTTACTTTTTACTTTTATTTTACACGGCGAATTTGACCAAGCGATATTGTGATTTTCGAAATTGATACACATTAAAATACAATCTAATTCCTAGAATGCGGATGGGTTGTGTGTGTTCCCAACGGACATTCGAAAGTCTGAGAAATGTGGCACTGGGAGGTGGAACATTCTCAGTTTAAGGGCATCGGACACGATTAGGGCAAGCTTTCTCTTCATGTTGACATTTTTCGACGGTAGTTTGTCAATTCGGGGTTATTTAAATAATGATTGAAAAAAAAAAAATAAGTTTGACAGTCGCCCAAAGCAAAATGACGTCGGTTGAACGTGGACAAGCAAACAATTTTTTTTTGGCCTTTTTTATTTACAGGAGCTGTTAAGATTTATTAAATCTTAACAGCTCCTGTAAATTATGACAACATAGTGGAATACATTATCATTGTGCTTGTATTTGATCTAAAACAGCTTTACAGGACTATCCTTCAATTATAGGATAATGGTTAGCCCCAGAGAAATTGACCCCCATTCAAGCAAATGTACAAGTTGGGGGAAGGGGGAGCCAGAAGTTGAATAAACCTATTCATATCATGGGCACTTTGTAAGGTATCTTATTTCTACAACTTTGACAGAAAAGTCATACAAAATGAAAGCATTATGATATCACAGATGAGGCTGTGATGGGAGGGGAAGAGAGAGCCAGAAGTTACACAAATCTATTCATATCATTGTCACTTTTCAAGCTATCTTATTTCTGCAAATTTTACAGTTCTACACAATAAATGAAAGCAATTTGATTGCACAGACAAGACATGCAGTGCAAGTGATTTGTGAATAACCTTTCAATGACAAATACAGAAAGGAAATAAGGCCAGTATGATCATACATTTTTCCGACATGTGGTGCAATAGATATTTCTTCTTAATGGCACTCAGGTCGTTTTAAAGGTGCGACGAGTAATCTTCCCTTATCAAGTGTCCCTTAAAAATAAAAACCTTGATTTTTGCACTAATGTAAAGCTTTCCATCAAAAATATCCTCATCAGCTGAGATTTACTTCCTTAGGTACAAACATTTTGAAATTTCTAATTTCTTATTGAAGCAAATATGAAATTCTGCCTGTGTTTTATATTGAAATCTAAGCAAATAAAAAAATCACTATTTTCACTTTTATGATATTTCTATTGCAAAATACAAGGTAAGAAATCTATTGAGTGTCTAATCTACATGAAATTGGGGTGTTTCCGTAAGGCGACCCTCTTCTTTCTGACACACTTATGAATTCGAAAACCTTAACAGAATAAACTACATGGTTTATGTGGTTTATTCCTCCTAAGGTTTCCAAAGTCAAAACTCTGTCAGAAAGAAACACCCATGAAATCACTACATGTGAAAAAATTATATGGATGCCTTGAAATCTCTTGTTGCACCTTTAAATGATTTACCGATTCATTGCCGCAAGTGTTAATTGTAGCACGCGGCATTTGAACTTCATTCAAGTCTGATATGTTTTTATTTTGATGCGTACAGGTTAGCAAGACGGGTGCCGAAGGAACAGTACTGGACGAGGCAAAAAATATTAACAAGTCATTGTCAGCGTTGGGAAATGTAATATCAGCACTGGCAGACGGCAGAGTAAGTTCAATCGTTATTGGTGAATATGAGACCTAGTGCGTGCAGTTCAGGCAGATTGTGGCAATTGTTAGATTACAGTGACATTAACACCATATACTATAGAGTTTTAGTCGCATCCATGTTCATTCCTGAAGGGATACTGGCCATGGTTACAATGGGGACTTGTTGGAGCTATTGTTCACATGCAGAGGGGAATGAATGGCATTTTCAAAAATTTTTTTCCCTAACCCCGCCCCCCACCCACCACCCCCCTCCTCCCCCCATCCACCCCCTCTCCCCATCCATCCTGCCCCTGTTGGGAAATGTTAATATCAGCCTGGCAAGAGTAAGTTCCCTTTGTTATTGGGTGATATGAGACCTATTGCGGCAGTTCATGCAGATTTGTGGCATTGTTAATTACAGTGAATTAACACCGTATACTATCGAATTTTTAGTCGCATCCCATTGTTCCATTCCTGAATGGAATATGCTGGCCATGGTTACAATTGGGACTTGTTGGAGCTATTATTCACAGTGGCAGAGGTGGAACGAATGGCATTTTCAAAAACATCCCCTAACCCCCCTCCCCTCACCCCCTCCCCAGATCACAACTGCTAATTGTACATGGTATTCATGAATTCTTTGGCCATGTTTCATACCCCTAAAAAGTTACACATGTAACAATTCTTTTTTATCTTTTTGGCCTTAGGGTTAGGGTATTTGTCAGTGAAGGCCATAAGTAAAAACGAAATTTTTTTCCTGGTAGTAGGGAAAACAATGTGGAACTCTTTCAGATTCTTTCATACCAGAACGTAGTCGGGATTGCTGGTGCCGGTGGTGCAGTTTTATCAAAGACTTGTATTTTAATGTATCAATAGTGATCATTGACGGAGCTTGCCATTTGGTACATGTCACATTGAATAAAAACAAGTCTTCCAAGTTCACAGTTGATAAACAAGCCTCAATTCTCACGCTAATTCACATATCATTAATTCAGTCCTCAATTTCTGGCATGGCTATCAGACCCTGTTATGATACTCATTCTCATTAAGATCTTGTTAGTGGCATCTCATCAATAGCCATTGACAAGTTTTTTATGGGTACAGTTTAAATCCATTTTGATGCTTTCCTGTTTGTAAATGAACGGTCAATGATTACATTAGCTACCAATCTAAAACTGTTAACACTAAAGACCACAGTTTTTCCTTTTACGGAAAACAGAGAAAATTCACAGAATTGCGAGTTTACAACAGATTTGGGAGAAACCTGAATGTCCTGGAAAAAAAAAACCTAGGATTTTTCAAGTTATCCCGATTTTTGGACAAAAATAATGGTGCCAAATTCAATCCTACCACTAATTTTTAATGTCATAATGCATTAACATCTCCTGAAATTCTGCCCCAAAATTACCTTTGTAAGCTCATTATCGCCGATTTCACCATCAAATCGCTGGTAAATCGAATGCCAAATTCGGCATACTTCCTGTCATGCCTGTGTGCTTGTTTCTGGTATCTTTCTAGTTTAATTTATAGTTTAATTTAAAAGTCTAGTTTTAATTTAAGAAAATCAAAATGTTTCCTTAGAATGGCATAAATTAATTAGAAAATGGAAAAGAAAACAATCGGCGATATAGAAAACAGGAAACTTTGCTCTTTACTGTTAACCTAGTGTTGTATTTTGGTTGCAAGGTTTAATATTTCAAGCACCAGACGTATGCATTTATTCAGTTTTGCTTGTTGAGGACAATTTGGTATAGTATTTTAAAAGCATTTACAGCAATGTTTACTCTCTGTTATCTAGGCATAGTTAAAGAAGACCTCAAGTTTCAAGTAGTTGCCACCAATCCAAACATTTTTGAAAAGCAAAATGCAGTATTTGCTGAACTTTGATTGATAAAGGCTTTAATTACCCTCCTGAAGTGAGAAAGGAACGTCTCACATATCTTAAAATTGCTTTTGATCGGTTACTCAGAGGTTATATCATGTAATGAGCCACAGCTTTTAGAGATCATGAGAGCGGACCCTGTTAAACTCTTTGTCACTAATCGAGATCTTTACCAGTTACTGCGGAATTCTGATGAGTACTCTGCCACATTTTGCGAGATGATTCCCCGTATATAATGGCCAGTTTCTGTCACATTTTGCGAGATGATTCCCCGTATATAATGGCAGTCTCAGGAAATAATATAATGAAAAATGACTCTTGGGAAACCAACTTGAAAAATTACCAAAGTTGTTGTGAGATGCTCAGTCTAGAACATAGGTGAGCTTGTTGAAAAAAAAAATCCTTCTGGATTAATAAGGATATTCAACGCATGAGTTCTGTGGGGCGATTTACCGAGCATCGTATATCATCATCTGTGATTCTTAGGAGGTCAGGTCAGTGATTTAATGTCTGTAAGGTTAGTAACCATGTTTCTCACTTGTATTCTACTTGATTTCTCTTTATTTCAGAAAAGCCACATCCCATATCGTGACAGCAAAATGACAAGGATTTTGCAGGAATCCCTGGGAGGAAACTCCAGGACCACCATTGTTATATGTTGTTCCCCATCATCATTTAATGAATCTGAAAGTAAATCAACCCTTATGTTTGGACAAAGGTAAGAAACACCTAGAGACAAGTTTCCTATGGTGTCCCTACAATTATGGTTCTTATAATGAATCTGAAAGTAGATCAACCCTAATATTTGAAACAGAAATCTTGTACAAATATCAGTTAGAAAATATCAGTTAGAGGGACCCCAAGAGGTGAGGTTTCTTATGCATCCTTACAATTGTGGTTCTATAATGAATCTGAAAGTAAATCAGCCCTTATATTTGAAACAGAATCTTGTCTAAATATCATTTAGGGGGGCACCAAGTGGCGAGTCTCCTATGGTGTCCCTACAATTATGGTTCTCATGATGTTGGAAATGTCTGTTAATACCTCGCTGCATAGTGTCTTGCATTGCCAATACATCGATTACTTGAAATGTTAACTTTGGAATTTCTAAAATGTTAAAGGTGCAACGAGAGATTTTGAGGCAACCAGTAATTTCATATAGATTAGACACTCAATAGATTTCTTACCTTGTGTTTAGCTACAGAAATGTCTTAAAAGAGAGAAAACAAGTGATTTTGATTTGCTTATATTTCAATGTAAAACATAGGCTGAATTTCGTATTTGCTCCTTACGAAATTAGAAATTTCACAATTTTTGTACCAAAGAAACATTTTTCAGCTTAATCCTTTCAGATGGGGAGATTTTTGATGGAAAGTTTTACATCAGGGCAAAAATCAGTTTCAATTTTTTTAGGGACACCTGATATGTGAAATCTCTCATTGCACCTTTAACCCTGGAATTTATGTGATAAAAATGTTAACCCTATCTGTCCGGAGCTAAATTTAGGGGAGTGGTGTGGTGTAGTTTAAGTTGTCACTTCTTAGTGACTGCAACATTCATATTTTACACATCGTGTATATACAAGTTTACCGTGTTTGAGTTTGTTTCCTCTGCTCAAAACTATGATATATTGTTTTTCACCAACAGAGCCAAGACTGTGAAGAACAGTGTGTCGGTTAACATTGAACTCACAGCAGAGGAATGGCGTATGCGCTACGAAAAAGAAAAAGAGAAAAACGGCCGACTAAAAGCGCAGTTGCAGAGCATGGAGTCTGAGCTCACGCGGTGGCGCCATGGTGAAACGGTGCCCGAGAATGAGCAGAACGACACGAAGAACCCTGAGATCATCAAGGAGATCATGAAGGAGATGAAAGAACAGACTCAGAATAATACCAATACTATTACGATGTCGGAGGAAGAGAAGAATAAATGGGAGGAGGAGAGGGCTAAACTTTTTGAACAACTGGATGAAAAGGTAAAAGTGAAGGTTAAAGTTTGGTGTACACCAGAGGGTGTTTTGAATCAATCCCATGATGCATAGCAATGTGCCTATACTATACTGTACTAAACACATGTCAGTACTTGGGGATTAAGTGATTCCAAAAGTTTAAGAACCACAAGACATTTCATAATCATGCTAAAAATTCCCTAAGTACTAACGCTTTGTGGGCCAAAATTAGCGTAAAAGTCAGGTTTTTTGTGTGTTAAGAATAGGAATTTTATGGGATCACATGACCCAATTTAGGTGAAATTTTCCAAAACTGGTGCATTGTGAGATTGACTCAATACACCCTCTGGGTGTACACCGTGTAATTGGTATGCCATGCTGCGTTCCCTCTTAGAGGCACTATCAGAGATCTATGAGAAAGCTTAAAAATGGATGAATTTTACAGGAGTAGCAAAAAAGTGAAGAATAAGTCTGTAGAATTTTCATAAGGTTTTGGCGCCCACAACACAATGTGTTATGTGGCTTATGTTATACTACATCTTTAATTTGATGATGCCTGGGTCCCATGAGTTGCGTAATATTAGCCAGTTTCAGTCTCAGGCCAATCGCTGCCAAATTCCAATCCGTGTGATTGTTATTTATCATGTACTGATGTAATTGCTGTTGCATGTATGGCATGGTTTTAAGTATTTCCAGTAACGTTTTGGTCAAAAAAAATTGAGGGGGCTTTTATAGAGGAAAACCATTACTACGCCAATACACTAGGGCCTTTATGCAACATGTGTACTCTTACTCCACTCAAAAAAAAATCATATCAGGTTGAGAAAATATGCTTTTAACATACTAATTTTTTAAAATTTCAGTCACGGTTTTGTTATTACGTGCTACATCATGTTTACATTAAAAAGTTCTTAGCCTGCCCTCATGGAAGGTTTGTGACATACAAGTTACTCCGCCCTCACATACTTGTCTCCTAAGTCTTGTCTCCCCTGACTTTTTAGTCAAAATGTTTGTCCATTTGCTGCTCTGGTAATGGCTGGAAATGTATCACTTCAAAGAACCTCCAGTGTTTCACTCAATCAGACGAGACTTGAGGTTTGAAAGACCTTGGTTGCAATTCTGCTGTTCAACATCTTGGCAACGCACTCTTTTTGGTGTTTTTTTTTTTTTTTTTTAATTTAAATTCAAACTGCGACAGATACGTTACCCCTCTCCTGCTATTCCTTCACTCCTTCCCGGAAGCAGATAGGCTAGAAACAGACGGGTCGTTATGTTAATAGAATTTGGTTTAACTGCTACTGTTTTTTACATCTTTGTCCATGTTTTTTTTTTCACCCACAGACAGTGAATAGATAACCAATCGCGACGCACAGAAAAACTCAAACGGTCAGATGTTGGAGCAGAAGAGATTTGTTAAACTGGCATGCGACGGGACTATGATGCCCTCCAGAACCAGATCGCCCGTTTGAGGCAGAGAATGAGCGTGCCAAGTAGGAGGAAAGAGGTCCTGCAAGCTTTGGAGGAGATGCAGTTAAATTATTATGAAAAATCAAGGAGGTTGAAGATAAGGGAAAACTTAATGAGACTCTTAATGATTAACTTTATGATAAAACGGTATGTATGATTGCTTAATCAATTAATGTGTTTTTTTTTTTCAAAAAACCATTAAAAGGTTTATGGGAGCCAAAATTTTTAGCCTATAGTTTAAGGCTATAATGAGTTTATGACAGTCAATCTATAGCAATGTTTAAAGATGGCACATCCTACAAAATGATGACATTTACATGCCTTGCATTAATTTACCACACCTTTGTCATAAATTTAGGCATACATTAATAGCAATAATTGGACATTTTTTGAAGAGCGCCCCAATTTTCAAAAGTGATATTTTGGACACAGTTTACGTTGGTAATTGTCTAGGAAACTATACACCTGCGAACGAGAATACTTAGAAATGCGTATTTATCAGAAAAAAAGAAGCCGATTTGTATAGAATTGGGGACAGATTTGGACTGAACGGCAGAGCGGGAAATGCTACGGTTTATGTCCGTCCATTGATGAAATAGTGCCACCTCGAGAAGATAACCTGTAACTTGACTTGCCTGAGCCAATTAAACAACTAATGGTATGAGCGTAGCACGTACATGGCGCTTTTCCCGGCTCTTCACCTTGGAGACCGTGTCCAGCAGCCGTTGATTTATTATCGGGATCCCCGATAAGAATTATTCTGATTACAACAATCCTTCGTTTGTTGACACAACATTTTCTAGTCTGCTTAATTCATTCACGGTATAGTTTACTAGCCAGTACCAATGTAACCGTGTAAAAAACTCAACTTTTTCTGAAAGAATTGGGGGCAGCTTCTGTGGGGCGCTCTTCAAAAAATGTGCTTAATATTGCTTAATATCACATTGATCTACATGGGGTCAAAAGTTCAGATTTTAATTTGAACTTAAAAAAGCCAATGAAAAGTAATTTTGCTTATGGATTATTATATAATGAGACTTTCTTTAACAAGCACGTTTTTGCAAATTTCCTTATTTCTGAAATTAATTACTATCAAGTAATGTGCTGCCAACTTGTTTGCTTTTATTTATTTAATTAAGATTGTCCAATCCCCAAATGTCTCATGTACTGTGATCTTGATTGCGACCATTTGTAATTTTGAAATTATTGCCATTTCTTGTCATATCTCGCACAGGTTGCTCTCAACACCACAAAGCAGATCTGCAAAAAGTACAAGGATGAATGGAAACCCACCAGAGGGCGGGTGGGTGACAGAGATGAGACTAGTCTCCTCAAGGGAACCTTGGCGGATTGGGCGTCTTAGGCGGCAATGCTGCCGATATCAAGGTAGGAAGTTTCCTCTAATCCAATTGGTTTTTCGCCCTTAGAATATTGTGGCCATGCGTACAGCATTTGATCTGCTAATTGCATCATATATTCATTTCAATGATATCTTTTTTTTTTGTTATGTTACCTGGACAGAAATTGCCTTTGTTTTCAACCATGCCCAAGTTTTTTTAATATGATTCTGGGGTGCATCATCCATAACTAAGAAATCCTGTGTAATAAAATGACACAAAATGATGAGTAAAATCTGGATTCCACAATTTCACCAAAAAAAATATATTAAATTATTTGTGTTGGTCTCACAAACAAAAAAATTAAGGTATGTAAAAAAAGGCATGTGGTGCAGTGGATCAGGTTCACCTCATAAGAATGAGGGTGGTGGGGGCGAGCCCTGCTGTGTCGCCAAGTGTTGTGCACTTGGACATGGCGCTCGCTGGCTTCTCTCCACCCAGAGTATAAATGGGTACCCACATGTCTGGAATGTAAACAAACAGCGTGTGGGAAGGAGTGGCAAAACCCCCTGCCAGCAAACTGCCATTGGATATGGAAGTTCAGTTATTGAGTCTTTGGGCGATGATATTGCCCATTCCTAAGTGTGACTATCTCAAAACTTAACATCTAACTTGCTTTGACTTTTCCCGCAGTTAAACGCTGCACAAACAGGTGAGAGATTGACGAGGAGTTCACCATGGCTCGTCTTTACGTGAGTAAGATGAAGAGGAGGTTGAAGGAATTATCCACAGCGATGCAAACAGTGAGAGCTTGACCTCATTACCAATTATAAGAAGATGGAGGAGGATGAGAAGGAACTGGATATGTGTAGGCTTACCAGCAGCCAGGTAAGACAAAGAAAATTATAACAAGAAGACAATTGCGCTCCCATTGGTGATCATTGGGGGGGGGACTGCACAAGGTCTAAGAGTAAAGAAAACCATAAAAGAAGACACGCTCCCATTGGTGCATAATTGGGGGGGGACTGCACAAGAGTCTAAGAGTCTAACCTTAACACTTGCGTGTATGAGGTCTTCTGCACTCCTGTTATACACCAACAGTGATCCGAGTTTTTGGTAACCATAAAAATAAGTGAGGGGAAATCAACATTTTGAGCATGAGGTAAAAGGTCTATAGAGGTCAGGTCAAATCATCTATTTGGACTGTCGTCTGTGTCTGAAAATTCAAGTACCTCTCAAACCGGATCAAACTTAGACTGAAGAACACTTGCGCAAATCCTAAACTGTATGGTAACATGTATTCAGTATCACACGTTACTGTTAGGAGCGTGGGCCATGTTAGGAGCATCCGTATCATGGATACACGCGGCCCCGATTCACCTTACTCAGTTCAATAAATCCTGACACCACCACAAGCCATTACCAATGACTTGTGGATATGCTAAGAAGAAGAATATCACACTAAGATTGCAGGTTCTTATGTACGTCGCAATATCTATACTTTGTTCATCACCAAATAGGCAAGACTCTTTCACACCGCAAATTGATACAGAATAATGCAGGTGCAAGCATCGTTACTGCAGCAGACGTGCTGCAGGATGTACATTGGCACACGCTTGTGGCAAGAGGCGCACATGTATAACAGAATTACTTTCACGCCTGGATAAACAAAAACCAAACAATTTTTGCCTATTAGGTGATGAACAAACTATAGGGATAGAGCAACAGCAGCTGTGGAGCCCTTCCCATAATGCAACAGTTTTGCTTTTCATTTTCTTAATAACAGGAAATCAGTGTAAAAAATATGACTAAATCTGTACACAAAGTTGCAATCCAACCTGTGGATAATGCACAGTAATAGGCTAATGTGGTTGATATTCAATATCCACTAGATGTTTTTTCATCATATTCTTTGAAACAGTCGAGCGCTAAGGATATAAGCTATTTGTATGCCTTTTATTAAGGACCTTGTACATGAATATGCATAAGATTTCCTAGCACTCGATTACATAGCACTGGGTACATTAATTTGTTTTGCACACATTTCCTATGGAGGTTCCATGCATTGGCAGCTCCCGGTTCTGTTGGTCCTGTGCATGATGGGAAGGGTTCCGAGCTGCTGTTGGATCAGGCATTGTTCATTTGTTTGGTCAATATGAATGTGTTTTATTGATCCTGTACTTAGCGGTTCTTAGGATAATATTGGATAACATAATTATTTGATTTTTCTTGTTTCTAATTGTAGCACGAGGCAAAGATGAAATCACTTCAAGAAAATTTGAAGGAGATTGAGACGAAGAAAAGAAACCTAGAAGAGGACATTGATGTGCTTAATGATGAAGTAGCAAAACTTAAGTCAAGAGGTGGGTATTGGTATTGGAGTTAGATGCATTTATAACAGAGAGGTTTCAGACTTCAAAACCCGAGAAAGTAGGATGAATTACAAAAAATGTGGTAGATGGAAAATTATATGAATTGGTTTCGCAGATAGCAGGCAGTCCGTAGGCATGCAAAATACAAGATGACATCATATTGTTAAAGAAATAGGAAAATAGTTTGAAAAATAAAAAAATGACCAGATTCTATAATATAGTTGGCTCCCTCACCCCTGGGAGGGTAAGGGAGGCATAGTCTCCAGGGATAGTTCATGGGCCCACCACAGGCCCTATGTCCAAACTTAAACACCAATTGGACATTTATTGTGCAGAGGCTTAAATGTACACAGTGTGAGATGTTGCTTGGTTGAGTGAATAGAGTGCTGTGCACACAAGGATGGTTGTTCTTGAGCAAGCCAACTTCATTGGTGATGTAAACTTGATCATGGTCTTTGTAGGCAAATATGGCAAAATTCCCACAATGGACTTGTCTGATTTTTGCAGAGATAATAGCTCTTGCATGTCCCTATCAGTTGTCAAAATTGTGTCGCTACTGCTTAAAATTGTTCTAAAAATAAATGAGGCAATTTGCATGGGGTCAAACAGCTGTGGGCAATGAGCTTGGGAAGAGGTGTGCGGCTAGCTCATAATGCAACTAAATTCGTAGTTCCAAGCTTATTGCAGTCACCCAATTATTATGTTTAATATACAGCTGATATTTCTTGGATGTAACAGCCACCAAAGGAGGACATAGTGCTGAGATTTGTATGTTATAGCGCCCTCTATATGCCCATTCTCCATAGAAAGATGTGTAAAACTAGATTTCAGAGAAAAGTCATATTTGCCTGCAATAAAATTTTGTAAAATTGTATTAGTGGAATAAATAATCCAAATTATTTGTCTAAACTGTGTCGCCGTCAATATTTCTTTTTAATCTGGTCGTAATAAATGAGAGCTGTGAGAGTCTTGTAACATTTTCCTCTAAATTGTTTTGTGTTTGTAGATGAAATGTTGACAATGGCCCAGCAAGACAGGCAGAAGGATACGATGCACAGGATGCAGTCTGCTGAAAGAAGTTAAGCCCCAGGCTCTGCAGAGCATGAGTGAGAAACAGGCCCCTTAGGGAGCGGCCATTATTGTACGCCAGGGAGGGATGGAGGAATAAAGCTTTTTTGGAGGCAAAAGATTTTGTGTTCTCCTAAGTCCTTTTAAAAAATTGCATCCCTCTGATTTTATTAAGAATTTTCATTTAAAGTTGTTCCCCCTCTCTCCTGATGAAAATTTTCATTTGTTATCCTTTTGCTTAAAGGCCGGGACTCAGAGATTCCCGATGAGGGGCCCTCAATTTCAAACCAATTGTGTTTTTGCATGTACATAATGCTTGTCCAGTTACTAATAAGGTTGAAATAGCTAAGCTCATATCGAAGCCCTTCATATACGAAAATTACATCTTTTTTTAAAAATTCGGACTCCGGAAAATTTGTATACACAAGTATCCTATGGCACTGTTATATACACCTATAAACCATGTTTACGCCATCAAAACGAAAAATCGTCATGCTCAAAACTTGGATTTAAGCATCGAGGTGACTTATCATTAGTTTAGTTAACTATTTTTAATGAATATTTAACATATTATATTTGAATCTCTGAGTCGATTTAATTTTTTGTCCATGTTCCCTCCCAAATATCCATCTTTGGCATAATTGTGTTATCCTAATGCTTAATAGTCTGTATTATGTTTACCCAGTTGTATTCGTATGTTTGTATGAGAAACATTAACAATGACTGAATTAAATAAGACCCCTCCCCCTTTTGATTGCATATTTTGAGAAAAAAGCTAGCATGGGATATTAAAAAAAAACACATTCACAAAATAGTAAAATTTGGAGGACTAAAATTGTCACTCCGTCTTCTGCAAATTGACATGCAGATGGCAAATCAAGATGTACACTAAACAGCTGATTGTGGTATATACCAGTACAGAATAAACAAAGATAAATGTATGTGTTTGAGGTCAAACTGTACAGGTCGTGGTGTACAATATCATGCTTCAAAATCTGGGATATTAGCAGGGAAATCCTTTTTTGATCTGAAGTCAGACTTTTGATGTGCACCCAGAGAAAGTCAATATCAGATAAAATGAACTGTTTTATCTTTAAAATACAGATTTTGAGCTAACCACTTGCAGTCTATGTTAGCACGTCTATGCCAATAAGAAAGATGACAATGCATGGATTTTTATG
The DNA here is from genome assembly GCA_023653785.1 of Ophioderma brevispina. Lineage (NCBI taxonomy): Eukaryota > Metazoa > Echinodermata > Ophiuroidea > Amphilepidida > Ophiodermatidae > Ophioderma > Ophioderma brevispina. Next base: position 29,960 of record JAMKCH010008088.1, read on the forward strand.
ATTTTTTTGATGCTCTGGCTTAGCAATCACTTCTTGTCCAATTAATAATAACCATAATTTGGCTAGTCATTTATTTAGTCATCTACTCTCTATGATGGGTAGAAACTCTTCATATATTTCTTTCATGTTCTGTATATCATTTTCCTTTTCTTCAAGACGTCATTGGAGTCTAAGATGGAAGAAGTCAGTGACAAACATCACAAGCAGTTGGCCTCTCTCAGAGCTGAGATTTCTGAAAAAGAGAGACAAGTTGAAGATCTCAAAGAGTGAGTAGATACACACACACACTCACACTCTGAGACGAATATACCTAACAGAGATCGGAAGCAAAGCTGTAGTCCATTGTTAACAGCTCGAGCGTATCGAACCAGGTCTGTTTCGGCTTGCAATGACTTGGCCGAACGGTGGCGCTGTGAGCACCTATAGTTTCTTTGAGCAAGGTATCCTGCAAATCAGGCACGTTTACCCAATTTTGTGCTTCAATTCATGACCTAACATGAATATAATTATTACTAGGCAGTCCCCGTGTTTCGCGATCACCTGGGTTTTCGCGATCACCTGGATTTCACGATCACCTGGCATGAATGACCCTCGGGTTTCGCGGTGCCTTTGACCTGGAATGACCCCTGATGACCTTGTCGTGACCTTTGA
>JAMKCH010008089.1:0-62151 GCA_023653785.1 Ophioderma brevispina
TCGAGGGCGCTCGCGGCCTTTGTCTAGGGCCTCCTGCTCTCTCCCGTCTCCTTCAGAGTGTTTCTTTCACCTATTTGTCAGGTTCCTTATGTAATTTTGTTGGACTTTTTATGGAGATTAGAAAACTATAACATTTTCTGACAAGCTTATGGTTCACTGAATAAGAAAATCAATGTTTGGCATTTTTTTACTCCCCCTATTGGCGGCCATTTTGGAATTCCAAATGGCCGCCAATTTTTGTCATATCTCGGGTCTCTGAGGATATTAGAAGCATGATTCGGTGTCTATACCCAGAGTTTTAAGGGGCAAGGAATCCAATTAAGATCATTGATGACAAACATCCGATCATTTGATTTTGGCGGCATATTATTATAATTCAAAATGGCCGCCAAATAAAGTCAACGTTGTCCATTAGCCCGTTTCTGAGAGTGGTTAGAGCCATGATTCCCGTTTTTTACCATGTTTCCATAGTTAGGATTTCTATAAAGTATTGTGATAGCAAAATGGGTACTTGGTTATGGCAGCCATTTTAATTTCACAATGGCCACTGTAGCAGTGTAGTATTTACAGACAAGTTTGCACTGCAAAATGTGATTAAATGTACACATTGATACTATGTCTGTTACCTGTCATGCCTGTAGATAGGAAGAAACTATGAAACTGGTAAATTTTTTTTCCCAACAAGCTCAAAATTTAAAATGGTGGGTGGTCTAAATATGGCCACCGTTTAAATCTTTACACACTTTAAGTTACCATATATCTGATTATGTTTAGAGTTAGTTACACCATCCAGAAAGTAGAATAAAATTGTTATTAGAATTATGAGCTATAGGTCTTTGAAATTATAAAGTCTAATCTGATAATTTTGCTTCATTAGCATGCGCCAATTTCAAGATGGGAGGTCATATTGCCATCGTCAAAGATTAACAAAAAAACAACTCTTAATGCCATACCTGATTGTATATTGGTTTATTGGTACAATAAATGTGATTTTCATACATTTCAAAAATTTGATTATTAAGTCCCTTATCAATTATGGTAAAAGTGTTTACAAAGAAAACAAGGGATGTCTTTTGGCTCTAAACACGGAAAATAGGAGAGATAATGAACATTGATTGACGGTAAAACACATATCATCTATATGTATAAGAAACCGTAGCACATCTATCAAAGCCAATTGACCAGAGACAATATATACCAATTTAAGGATATGCTCAACTCTTAGGAAATATGGTGAGTTCCTTCTTCTTAATAATAATAAAATGCTTGATATAGCGCAATCACAGAAACAGCGCATAACAACAAAACTTCAAATAAGAAAATTAATTATAAAACAGACATACAGGAAAATAATGAAGATTAACAAAAAATCCAAAGTTAACCAAAATTTCAACATCGGAAAATAAGTATGTTTCAGAAGGTCATTAAAGACATGGTGTGGATATTAAACAAGAAGCTTATTCCACAGCCCGGAAATTACGTTAAATGACCTTTGACCACAAATCTGTAACATCGTCTTGTTCTATTATAATTACTATCAACACATTGTAAACAATAGCCTTCGTCTTGGTCCATTAGAATTACCTCTAACACATTGTACAATGTTGGATAGTAATTTAACGATGAACCTGGAGTGTGGCAAACAGAGATGGGTAAAGAGTTCCATAGGCTAGGGACTGCATTGCTAAAAGCCCTATCACCCACTGACCTCTTTTTTACGAGGAAGAGTGAGGAGCGTCGTTTATCTTCGACTACAAGGAAACTGTATGGCCTACCAAGAATCTACAAAGAGAGGTATCGGACAAGTATGATGGCAATTGTCTAGAAATACTCTGAATGGTAATTGAAGCATAAGCTTAAAGACACATGCTAACGAGGAGCCAATGGAGTAGGTTGGTTTGTCCTTCTTTGTCAGAGTATGAGCTAGTATGGGGAGTGGCCTTTATTCCTTTGACCCTTAAAATACATATGCGGGTATTTTATTGTTTTGTTAAAAAAACCCTTGCTCCAATTCCAGGTGGTAACCAATTTGCATGACCCCCTTCTGCGGACTTTTAAAACTTAGAAATTGTAATAATAGCTTTAATATAAATAATAAATACATATTTGGTTATATCCAAAAATTATTAAAGGAAAAGGCTGTGAATATGGAGATAATATGGGCTTAGTTTAGGAAACCACATATGGGCAGCTGTTTTTCTACCCGACAATTCACGATATGCGCCAATAAACCACTTCAAATAACTAAAAAACTATGAATTGTCAGTTTTATATTTAGTTTTATCATCTAAAAGTTACAGCAAAGTGTAAACTGAAGTACAGATATTGTTGTTCTTGTCATATGTATTTTTGTTTCAACATGCTTCACATTTCATAATTGCCATTTATACCTATCATACAAGAACTACTAAACTAAACAAGTGTAAATGAAAGATGGCGATTCTAGTCTTTGACCATCAGAGACTCATATTTTTTTTATGTAAGTTAGCATACTTAACATCTAGTTTGGTGTTAAAATGGACCACAATGCAAAGATGTTTGAACTATAGTTGTCAGAAATATATTTGCAATATATTTATATCTCCACAAATTACTATAAAATTGTTTATTAAAGTTTGAGATAAATTCATTTGGACATTAAAAGCTTATTTATTTACGATTTTTTAAAGCGTCACAAGCAATATGGCAATTAAAGATATTTAAATTTTATCCATTGCCATAGCCGTATTATCTGAATATATTGTTTGACTAAAATATATGAATTAATACAAACGTATGACATACGATATTTGCCTTTGACTGACTATAAGAAATGTTAGAAAGGACCTCTGATTTTTCTCTTAACCTTGCAAAAATTTCAATATGGCGGCAAATATGGGCATCTTTTAGGGTATTTAACACCTGTTAAGTGCCTTATATAAGTAATGTATTACCCATCTTCAAGTATGAATTATTTAACCAAATATGCAAATACATGTAGACTGGTAATTGTAGGGACATATCTCGTACTTTTAACACTTTTACCGTAAATTTCTGGTATATTGCCAAATAAATAAGTAGATAGGTATGAAATCGGATTATTTTTTGAGATCTTGAAGGTGGCAATTGTGGCTGCCATCTTGAATTTTAAAGCACGTTTACAAAGCAAAAACAATAGACATGGACCTAATAGACAACTTAGACATAATGTCACTTATTTAAATTGACCCTTTTTTAAAAGTTACGGATGTTATAACCAAATATAGAGAGATTGCTTGCTAGCTTTTGTGGTATTTTCTAGCTTTATACGATCTTGAATGCAACCAACGATCGCCATCTTGAATTGCGAGCCCATTAACGACATGTCAGTGTCAGAAAATGACCGTATACGGCTTAATGCATTGTTAAAGACCATAATTTCAGACATTTAAACTTGTGAAAGTATTTTTTTCGCAGGGGACACTCTGAGATATTTCACTACTATATGTTTGTTATACCTTTTTAGGCCAAAACGGTTTTACTTGCAGCCATCGGCAAAATTCAACATGGACGCCATGCAAATGGTCGTGTTGTAACAATGTGATGGAATCCTGGACCCTGAAAACATGGGTATGGCATAGGGTATAGACACTAGAATCATTAATTTACTAGTATTAGAGACCGGAATGTGGGCAAAAAACGCTCTTCTATTGGCGGCCTTTTGAATCAGAGATTGGCTCCACATCCAAGTGGTCCATTGTTGGATCTATGTTTCTGAAATGGATTCCTTGGACCCTGAAAACATGGGGTATATAGAGGCACAATCCTGTCTCTACTAGTTCAAAGAAGGTATGACAAAGAAACAACTGCCCTTGGCGGCCATTTGGAATTTCAAGGTCGCCACAGCCACATGATCTAATGCTGTTGCATTGAGATCTGTATGACATCCTCCAAAATAGTTTAGATGGTGGAATTGCATTTCTATGTGCTTTAAAAGTTTTTTTTTTTAATGTTTTTAGGTTGAAAATGCGGCCATTTTGAAATTCAAGATGGCCAATGATAGGCGATAAAAAAAAAATACCAACAATTGATTTTTCTGTTTCTGGGGACAGCCTAAACTTTAAGAAAAATGCAAAAGTAGCAAATTCTCCATAAAAAGCCAACAAATAAGAATATTTGGACATAGTGAACCTGACTAAGTGCTTAGGCCTTATCTCTCGTAGGAATCTCTGCACTGGCTTTGTTCCAACAAAAGACCTTAGCCAGGTCATTTAAACACAATATAAAAGTTCCAGGTCCTAATTACTCACCACTGGTGTATGCCACCCTTTAGGTGAGTTTTTCTGTGCAAGACTTTTGGAATTTAGATTCCATGTGTTTTCATTGCTCTGGCGTTTTTCGTTCCAACCTTTGGCTGAACCTTCGACCCGCTCTCTGAGGACAGTATGTTCCACTCGACTAGTAGGAGTATTCTGATGTTGATTGAAAATATAATTCAACGAAAGGGTTAATGTATGGTTCAGTCAACATTGGTTTAAAGGAAATCAGCTCAGTGTAATTATTTAGTCAAAAACATTTATGTTTTATAATCATATAACTGAGGCCTGATTTCCTTTCCAATGTTGAATCCCACTCCGCCCTACCCACAACATAAAAGTTCGTGCGTCCGTGTGGGTTTGGGCCAAAAACGGAAGCTAAGGGAGAGTAATGGCCGGACAGGGTGTGACCTGGTGTTCACTTGTGGGACGTTCCCTTTCGCTTAGGGTTGTTATTTGTATTTTGGGGCATTTCCACTTCTCAAGAAGGAAATGCATATGTTTCAGTCAACATTGGAAAGGAATCAGGCCTCAGTTATATGGATTTATAAAACATAACGTGATTTTGAATAATTTTCATTCTGTTTTTGTTTCACGTAGATGAGGTGGTACGAAAATACGAAGCCCTACAGGGAGATGTCCAGGAAGGCTGAATGCACGAACAACGCCCTCGGTCATCAATCGCAGAACGTCAGGAGAATTTGGATTACTTCTGCGTTGGCTGGATGAGGCCGAGAACAAGGCACAGCTCATGGACCAGGGTACCATGGTAAAGGTCAAGAGAGAACCCACTTCATGGATAACTATGAACAGTATATGGTAAGTGAAAAATGGTTTTTGGCCAAATATAAGGTGGTATAACTTCAGAGTATTTTGCAGGGTTTAAAGGGGGTTGACCCGAGATAAGTATTGTTAACTCCTCATCTTGGGGCTGATTGACTGTACCCCTGATACCCCATCTGTAAAGTTTAACACTGAATTTCAAATTCCCAGTTTGAGTGAGAGCTTATAACACAATTTTTTTTAAGCCCCTTAGAACCACTTTGAAAATCAATATTGGTGACCAGAAATGAGGACGTTTTAGTCCTACAGTCACAAAACAACCACCAGCCCTAAAATATCATATGATAATGAGAAAAATAGTAGCTTTTACTAATTTGACAACTTGTCTGGACAACTCAGGGGACACGTATTAGCAATCTGGCATGGACCTTTTAATACATGTGGGAATGTGAAGAGAAAGAGTCAGCACGGAAATATTACCATTGCCACAATCAGTATGTCCATGCAGAATAAAAGTTTAATCTAATCAAATGGATTTATATTTTTTGTTTCAATATTCCTCCCACTTTTTTCCATACAGATCTTACAGAAAGAAACGACAACCACAAACCCATCGTCCAATCAGTGACTGACGCAAGCCAGGAATCGGGGAGTTATCCCTCACGATCCAATCCAAGACATTAGAGCCGATTCAGTGACCTCAATGATGTCACGGGCAACCATGGCTCTCAAGTCAATGATCTGACAGAGAAACTGTCTGAGTTTGAGAGGGAGGGATGCTCTGGAGGACTGGGAACTACCTGTGATTAGCAACCTGGAGTCAAGAATCATGAAGGAGAGCTTACAGATGTTGGCCACATTAGACTCAGGGTTGTAGCGTTAGAACTTTTAAAAAAACATGAATGCTTTTCGCGAAAACGCTTGGCTGCTTGCCAAAAGTACTACATTGGTATTCAATACCCCAGTGTACTCCCAGCACTAAATTTTGGGCCTGTCGGAACGGAATTTTTTTAAAAAGGTCAACAATTTTCCCCACCTTTTTTGTGATTAGCTATCAAATTAACTGGTATACATTGTAGCTTACCACATGACTCTACTACCCATGTCATTCTGTGACCTGGGTGCTCCCCTTGGTCTGTTATAGAGGTGGAAGAATGTCAAAAGGCAGCAATACCACATAACTTTTTTGGCTGTAAAGGTATTCCAACCAAACTTGGCCATTATGTGGGTGATCATGACACTATTACCATGTATTCAGTGCCAACAGGGTGCTCCCCTTGGTCTGTATAGGTTGAAGGAAAGGTCAGAAGGCAGCAATTGCCAATTTAACCTTTTTCTGTGACAGGTATTTCCAAACCAAACTTGGTCATCATGTTAATTATCACACGATTCTACGACCCATGCTCATTGCTGTGACCTGGAGTGCGTCATTGAGTCTGTTATAGGAGTGGGGAGAAGAAACTGTCTCAAAGGCAAGCAATTTGCCAATTACCTTTTTCGTGATGGCTTATTCCAACCAAAAATTCGGTCATCATGTATAGCTTATCACATGACACTATGCTCTGGGTCATTCAATGCCGGGGGGGGCCTATAATAGTATCCCTATAAAGACCCCCATGGTTGATGAAATTCATTTAATATTTTAGCTGCAGGAACTGGTCGTCAGCTGGAGAATAAGAGACCTCAGCTGAGCAAGGTTCACCAGCTTGGCGAGGGAGTGTTGAGTCATCCTCGTGCCAATGATACGTCTTATGTCAACTCTGTGCTGGAAAATGTGGATGCTAACTGGGACTCACTTGAAGATGTACTTGCAAGAAGGTAAGGCGATATCGGTTGTCAGTTGTGCAATGTAGGGATTATCATCATCGTGTCCATTTTATTTCATCAGGTGATGTTCAAACGTTAGTTCTAACCAGGCGGTGGCGGCCAAGCCTCATTCGTTATAGCAACTCACCAAAATGTCAAAAGAAATTACAACAATAGGGAGTGCAAACCACAAACCAATTTGGGTGCTTTGATGTGGGTCGGTCATGGGTGTTCCCATGACCCACATACGACCTCGTCCTCATTTATTATTCATACAAAAAAATCAGAAATAACCCTTCCAGTGGAGTTGATTCTTCAACTCCAACGGTTTTGGAATAAGAAAATATTCCTTGACAACATATAAAAAATTCAAAATTTTTCGTCAAGATTTCGCTTTTACGTGTTAAACCAATGGCGACGTCTGAAATTGGGATTTCTTGGCCGCCCTCCCCTGAGTTCTAACCTTAACCCTAAAACCTTACCCTTAGTCTTTAACATTAACCCTAACCCAAATCTCAAATTTGAATCATAACCTTAACAAATCCTAATCCTAAAATTCAAGGATCAGATAAAGTGGACAAATGAGTTAGCCGAAGTAGTGTACTTGGGATTGCCTTTTTTGTTGAAATTATAGTAAATTTTGTTTTACAATTATCCGTTCCAGGAACAAGCAATTTGAGAATCGTCAGTCAGCCACCAACAAGTACAACACAGCCCACAAAGACATCAAGTACTGGCTGGACACCACAGACCGACGTGTCAACCAGCTCCAACCAGTCGCTCGTGACCTCCCGACCCTTCAGATCCAGCTGCGTGAGGTGAAACCCATCAACGAAGAGGTCATCAACCACGAGCCCCAGATGGAGACATTTGCTCAGTTGGGCAACACTCTGGATAACATCATCCGTGAATCCGAGGCGTCTGCTGCCATTATACCACACATCAAATCCACATTGCTTGGTCAGGAACGCAAGCCTGGAGAGAGGCTAAGGCCTAAAATGGCATACGAGCAACTTGATAGTAGCTTGTTCTTCCCTGATGGTAGTTTAAGTTTTATTGTTGTTTGAATGCCATAAATATATGCAGTGTAATCAAAATGTTTTAAGTTGTAAGCCTCTCATTTACGGTGCCTGATAGTAGTGAGGGATGGCTTCAAAACTTACCTGCTGGATGGTCGGCATTTCATGGCAGTTCAACCATGTTTCTTTGATTAGCACAATAAAACCAGTTAGTAAACAGTGGTTGATTTTTGAAGCCACCCATAAAGCTTTGTGACAAGTTCATTTGGTTGTAGTAGCTAGGTAAAAATTTGATCAATCTTGTGAGTATTCTAGTCAATAATCTTCTTTTGTTTTAATCATCTAATTTTAATTTTAAATTAGACCTAATAGAATTTGGTGGTGTAAAATGGACAAAGTTTTCCTTTTCAAACAAACCTCTTTGATTTTGGAGGAAATTGAATTGCCACAGTGAGGGTTGATGTAATATTGATAATATCAAATTACCAGAAAACTTCTGGTAAAAGCTCTAAATATAATGTTCTTCATCTTCAGTAGAATACATTGATAAACAAATATTTCCTATGTCATGATTGGTTTAACCAACAGGGGCAACACCTGTCCAGGATGAAGTTGAAGGTATCAAGGAAGAATACGACGACCTCCAGCAGAGGGTCACCGATCGCATGGAACGATTGGAGCTTCTGCAGGAGTACCACTCCCTCATTGGCCGACTGACAGAGACAGAAGAATGGGTGCGCAATATGGACTCAGAAATCAATCAGCGAAGGGCTGCTTCTCAAGACTTGGATTCTCTCAATAAAGAGATTGATGACATGAAGGTTAGCATCTTGATATATGTTCTTATCGTTCTTAAATTCTCACTGAGAACTGGATTTTAAACAAACTATAAAGGGGGAACGAGTTGGCGCAGCGTATCTTCCCTCGACTTTCACCAATGAGGTCTCGGGTTCGATCCCCAGCAGGGGCTCGTTCTCAGTGGCTTTATGTGAATTTGGTTTCTTGATCCATACTCGTTCCCGCAGGTTTTCTCTGTGTACTCCGGTTACCTCCTGCTTCTAAAATCGAGCTTCTTGGCATAAATCTGTTCTGGTATTATGGTTTTTCTGATATGCTGAGCGCCTTTCATGGCTGCCGCACAGCGCCTTGAGCACGTTTATGTGAATATGTCGCGTGTTAAAAATACACAAATTATTATAAATTATTATTATTATTTATAAATTTGCTATCTAGTAATTTGATACTTAACATTTCCCGCAAAGTTTTCTTAAACTTGTGGTCATGTAGCTGAAGTACGTATGCTGATTCTTCAGCCAGGAGCTTGATTGATATTATGTGAAATAGGTCATATTTATGTTTGGTGTCAGTTTTTGCTGCTGTTTATGAGAAGTGTAATTGTAGGTTCTATTTCACATAACACGCACATGCATGTGTGTGCTTATGCATTCACAAACACATCCACCCCAAGCCCTAATTGTAAAAATTTACACTTCTTCCTTCCACAGAACATCCAGAGCATGGTAGCCGAGAGACGTACAGTCATCCAAGACATCATAGGTGATGCCGAAGCCTTCCTTCGCATCAACCGAGAGAGGCTGAGCACCAGCCAGATTGAGGAGATGCAGCAGCTCATCAACAACTTGAGACGTTACCTGGACCAGATCTGGGTGATCCTGGAGCAGGTTGTCAAGGAGACGGACACACAGATTGTGGCTATGCGTGTGGAACAAGAAGAGCAGGTGAGCTTGTTTTCACGGCTGTTTGACCCCATGCAAATCATCTCTTTTATTTTTAGAGCCATTTTAAGCAGTGGCGATACAATTTTGATAACTGATATAAATAGGGACATGCAAGTGCTATTACCTCTGCAAAAATCAGAAAAATCCATTGTGGAAATCTTGCCATATAGGCCTACAAAGGTCAGAATAAGTATGTTATAGCGCCCTCTATATGTCCATTTTCCATAGAGAGACGTGTTAAACTAGATTTTTAAGAAAAATCATATTTGCCCACCGTTGATATTTTATTTTATTCTAGTTTTATCACAATAAATGACTTTCAAACAGCTGCATTTTGAAGAGATTATGTTATGAAATGTATGATATGATATATGGCCAAATGAAGAGGGGTTTGTTTAAAGGCTTTTTAGAAATTCAAAATGCTGAAATAGAACATAGCATTGCTTCAAATGATAATTTTGAATTGTAGACAAATCAAACATATTTTACAGTGTGGTTATTCTAAAGAAAGGAATCTTCAATATTTCAATCGAGTCAGAGTGTGATCAAACAAGGTCATATTTTTAAAGATATATCTAAAATATGTGGGTTACAAAGAAGCAATTTAACAAGAAGTGTTAAATATGTTGTGCATAATTATTTTGCACTACAGAGCATGCTCGACCTGGAGTTAACTGAAGTCAACCAAGCACTACAAGACATGTTAGATTGGATACACCAAACAGAGGAGGCCCTGTCGGTCACAGCAACACTGAGTGAAAGAGTAGTGATGAGCTTGGCAAACAGGTGTAGTTCAAAGGTACTAGTAGTGGTGAAAGTTTTGTTGAGGATGTCCCTAATTGCCATCAGTTAATAATCATTTACTACATATTTATGGACTGAGTTTTAAACAAAATCCTTGATTAATAAGCGAAATTATTTAAATTAAAGATTTTTAATGAGAGAGCAACTTAAAAACCTAAATCTTGTTTGACATAATCTCCTACACAGAGCCTGAATGAAGATAATCACTGACCACCAAGATCCAATCCAGCAAGTCATCAAAAATGCAAACCCAACTCCTAGCAGCAAAGGTCAAAACTCGGGCTCTGAAGTACAGCGCCACTGCCTCGAGAACGTCATAGCTTGAAAACGCGCAACGAACGTCTGCGCAATCACTCCACAGACCGTACCCACAAAGGTCAACTTGCGGTGGAGGGACCCTGGAGAAGATTGAGAAGAAGATTGAGAATGACTTTTGGTGATTTGCGACCTGGGTTTGCGAGGTGCAGAACAAGAGCTTGAAGCCAGCGTGGAAGAAACACAGGCAACAGATTAAGAAACCTTATCCAGAAAAGTAGAAAGTCATCTCACAGAATTCCAGGATGACGTAGTCATGCACTCTGCTGCCTCAGTATGATGAATACATCGTATAAGAAGTCCGGGGGACTATGTAGAGTACAGAGATTTCATTCTGAATTCCGCAAGACTGTGAGTGTCAAGGCAGTTCTTGCGGTCCTTCATGGAGAACCCAGACAGCAATTTGCTGAAGGACAACCTTGAATGATCTCAACAACCGCTTATGCTAGCCTGAAAGCAGACGTCTTCTGATCAAGGTCGCAGCTCAACGCCTCATGCTCTTCACCGCAAACGAGTAGAGTGTAAACAAACACTAAAGATTGGTTGCAGGATGCCTACAAGAACCTGACAGATCTTCTGAGAGAGCCAGTTGTCTGCTTGGGACTGCGAACATCCGTCGACAAATCAAAGACTTGAATAACTTCAAGAAAGATGTGGCAACATCGCAAAGATATTGATGGTGTGGACGAAAAAGGAGAGAAAAGTGTGTGTTGAGCAACCTGCTGTACAGTCAACAATTCAGGCTACAAACAGGTAATGCAGACACCATTAAAAGCTAAGAATAACTGAAAAATGCTATTAAAATTTCATTTTTTACAGTGGGGGCATTGGGATCCCCAAATGCCCCTTTAAGTTACACATTGAAAATCTAAACAGAAAAAAAATGAATAAGATTGAACAGATAGTGAAAAAAATTTGCAGGTTTGATGAAGGCCCTCTTGCATTACGAGTTTACTCTGAAATCAGAATGTTAGTGTGTTATAGAAGTTTATCACATGGCAAACTTACTCTTCTACTTCACAGATTGATATTCAAGGCAAATACAACTACTAGGATGCACAGCTCAAACAAACGTGATCGCAATCCTTCAAGATCTTGCATCATCTCTGACCTCTGAGAATAAGCTCCAAAGAATGCGAGACTGGCTCAAGCCGGGTGGAGAGGACCGACGTTCAGATGATGGACAAAGGCAAGGTGGTGGTCGTCAAGAAGGGCCACCAAAGCAGACAGATCAATGAAGAAGGGTATATGTTTGACTCATTGCCAAGTTGCTTATATTTTAGGTCTTATGTTAAATGTTTGCAATCATGATTTTACCCAATGATTTATCTTAACCAGTACCTAGATCATAATTCTGAAGCTTTCTTGAAATTTAAATATGGTAATATTGCATTTTAAGAAATTATTTAAGAATACTTGTTTAAAATTGTTTTTATGTTTCGTTGTTTCGTCAAGTGTGTTGACGAGGACATTCAAGGCAAGCGTCCTGTGCTAGAGCAGTCATTGTAGCGGCCACAGAGGTTGATGATGGCAAACAATGTATGCCGGAAGAAGAAGCCCAGATCTTACAGACCAAAGTAGACAGTCTCCAAGCACGTCTCCCGCAGGTATTAATTGGAATTGATAGATCACAGTGGAGTACGTACCTTGAAGTGTAGGAATCTACAAGATTCATGTGAACAGCAAAATGTTATGCCAGCTCAGCTGAAACATCTGTTTTGTAATTACCGGAAGTGAGACGTTTGACAAAATTGCTATATCAAATCAAAAGTTACCCAACGTGAAAGGGGGAAAATAATTTTTAAACCAAATCTGTATATGCTAATGTACAATCCTTAGTATGTCGAATGCCATGCACTAGCACGCTTGCTTAGAAAGATCTAGTGGGATGGGGAATCCTGACAAAATCACTATGAATTTATTCATTTAATTTGTATTGTCCCCTCAGCTACGTCAGTAGATGCTATTTTTCTGATATAAACACCTTTTTCATGAATGTACTAAACGCAAAGTCTTTGTTTTCAATATCAGGTGGCTGACACCTCCAAGTCACACAAAGACCAGCTGAGCAGCCTCCAGACTCGCCTGGATGACTTTGAGCGACTCATAGATGAACTGGAGGACTGGCTCCTTCCTCTTCTTGATAAGGTTGAAGTCCAAGAGTTCATGCAACAGGAACTGTCGTCTATCAATGACCAACTCAGGGTAAGATTTTAATGAATCTTATATATAATTAGTGCACCAATATGTAGCTATTATGATGTTGTGGGGGGGGTGTCATTAGTCTGCATATTGCAGACTCATATAACTTCAGGTTGCAGATTCTAAGAAACAATTGCAACATGCACCATGGTGTGAATTAAGGGTACATTCATTAATTGTTGGAGAATAGTGATTAAAAAGTATTAGTAAGGGTTGTGATTGATTGAATTACCTCTTTATTGCCAAAGTTTTACTTTCAGTTATTCTTTCACTTTTTATTTTACATTTCTCCAGGATTATGAGACACAGATGGACAGAAAGCGCCCTCTGTACCAGCAGATCCATGAGGTTGCCGATGAGCTGGTGAAGAATCCCAAAGCCACCGATGTTCTGAAATCCAAGCCCATGCTGGCCAATGTTGAACTCAACTGGGATTTGCTATGAACACTTCACTTGGAAAGAGGTAAAAGAATAGTGTATGATCTGAGAGGAATGAGGTGGAGGAGGAGTAGGAGGAGGGGAGTTGAGGGAGGGAGGGGAAGGGGAAGGAGGTGGGAAGGAGAGAAGGAGAGTCAGAAGTAAGAAATGGGAGAATAGAGTAGAGAAGGAAGGAATTGTGGGGGATTGGTGGTTGTTGTCATTAAACTAATTTACAAACTGGTGTCCCAGTACTCCCTAAGTTGTAACTTCTAAAAAGCTCCTAATGTTGCCTCTTCCAGAATAAATCCTATTCATGTAGGATTTGATAAATAACTATTTCTGTTAACATACTTAAATCAAAGCAGTAAACATTTTCATATACTGAGGTATTAGGTGGTTTCCCTATCATCAAGGCAATGTTACCAACGCCCCCCCAAATTTTTCACTTTTTTTACTTTTTTTATTTTTATGAAATATAGCAAATTTTGTTACATTCACCCATTGGTTTCTATGGACCAAAAATTGCCGTTACCCATAGCCTGCTCCAAATTCACTTTGGGAGCACTTTTTGACATTCAGGTTATGCATTTTGTGTTTAAAGAGCGGTGGTGTGGCGGGTTGGCAACACTAGCATAAGTGTCCTGCATTTTTTTTAGTACTACTCTTTGGCAGTGTCATCAGTACGTTTTGATGGCCTTGGTTTTTATCACTACAACAGGAACAAGCAATACAAGTAGAAGCGGCAGCTGCCAAAAGTTCAACCCATCTTACAAGGTTCATCCAGCTGGCTGAGTAGCATGGAGAGATAAGCTGATCACATGCAAGCTGTTATGCTAGGATATATGTCTACATGTCACAGATCGATGAGAGCATGGTAGATATTTGCTGAATGCAAGTGTGGATTATTTCTCTGTTTATTGGTTACCAATGTTCCTCATATCTTGCTTCTGTTGTATTGATTTGGCACTGATACTAGAGTTGCTTGAAACCACATAGCTTCATCACACGTTCCTCTTCCGTTTAATGGCATTCTATTATTTTTACTACATATCAATATGTGGTCAAAAATAGTGAATGTTACTAGTGTGTGTCTCAATTCTAAAAACTCATTTCTAAGTTGTTGGTGCAAATTTATGATGGTTTCCAAACTAACACATCATTTTTATGAGCTATAATGTCGGTTTGGGTCGTGGTATATGGTGTTTTGTATCATTGTTTGACCGAATTCAACACATTTCATTGTAGAAGCCGCTAAGAAGCACATATGCTAGTATTCTTTGAATGTTATCCTATGTTTTTTCTTATAATATCCCTTCCAACTGAGGTTCAGGACTAAAAGCCTCAGTGGATGACAATTCACGTCTAGGCGCTATCTACGACAAACTGCTCAAACGAGACCGAACAAACATTGCAACCAGACCTCACTACAGGTCCACTGACATTGATGCCACCAAGCCTCTATATCGCAAGACTATGAGGAGCCTCGATTTATCGAAGCATCGCTACACTGAGGCAACAGGCAGGTTGACGAAAGTCAAGAAAGTCGATATGAGAATCTCATATGTCTGATCAAGAGGCGGTTGGAAGATCTTTGAGCTGATCTGCAGTTCAGTAGCGATTTGGTGGAGTCCTTTGCTCTCTGAATTGGCCAACAACACTGAGACAAACTTGACCGTGGTGCACCCAAGAGTGACACCATCGAGCCACTAGAGCAAGAAATTGAAGAATTCAGAGCTCTATGTGATGACATCGCCTCAAAGAAGGTCCCCATTATCTGACACAACAGTCCATGCTGACAGTTTCTTATACGTAACACCAGGATAAACTAACGCCGGAGTTGCAGATGGAGTTGCAACAGAATGTTTGTGAGCTGAGACCAACTTACGAGCGTCGTCTTGGCAGGTCCATGGACTGGCTCAACATGCTCAGGACAGACTGGAGAAACCCAAGGAGAGCAGAGATTCGACGGTTGCATTGTTGCTTTTGTTGTCATTAATTGATTTGTCCTTCAGATTTGTAAGAATATAGAGCAATTCCTGTCGCACCTTGAAGAAATGTTCACATGAAATTCCACATATACCAAGTTGTTTTCATGAATTTAGTCATTGACTCCTACTCTCATTACTGACTAATGTGAATCTTGCTTTTTAACAGATGACATTGAAGACAGAGTGAAGAAGCCCTGATGATCTTCAAGGACAGATGGACTGGATCAACCAGGCATAGAGAATCTTGGCTCAAGCAGCTCAAGAGGAGTCTGTACCGGCTCCTGCAGAAACAACAGAGAACACCTGTACGTGTACATTTGTTTAGTAACTTGACAATTGCACCGCAGAGGTAACCGTAGACAATGTCAATGTGAGGGCCCTTGTGATGCAAGTTCAAACGTAGCATTAGTATGTTTGAATTCTGCACTTTTTGCAAGTTACAGGTTCAAATTCCATTCATTTGAGTTTGTCTCCGAATCTTTAAACACAACAATCTGGTCTAAATTACAAGTTAGATTTTCTGGTATCCACTGTCTCCCTGGAAGTTTCTTTGTGTGTCCAGAAAAGAATAATCTCACATCATTACCCATTTTTATGCCACTTCATAATTGCAGCAGTTGTGTATATAACTAATTCTACTACCTCAAAGAAACTGCAGAGATTTACCCATTACATAAATTGGCATTTTGCTACATTAAGTTGTTTTTTTTACTCAATGATGATGTATATATGGACTTTAAGGAGAATAAAAAACAATGGTGTCAGGATATAATGTGTAAACTATTAAACTAAAACTATGTTTCAACATGCAACTCTTTTTGCCAGGAGCTGGAGCAGACTCATGAGTACAGACATTAGTCTTCTACACCATTACCAATTATTCATGTCCCATCATTTCCCCTATTCCACTGCATGATCACCCTCTTAATATTGATGTGTGGTACTGTGTGTAGTTCATTTTCCATAATTCTTGAAATAATTTGAAAGATAAATTGTTCAGAGTTTAAGATGGTATATTGTCCATTATGGCATGACACAATTCCCATTTGCAGTATTAAATCTGTGTAGTTATGCACATGTGTTAGCAGTGTACTTAATTCTAGGGGGTCATTGACACTAATGAAATCTTAAACTTGGTATCAAAATTAATTGAAATCTATGGCTCTCCATTAAAACTCCATGTAACAGCCATCCGCCATTGAGTCAAGTGGCTTGTGAAATAGACTTTTGCAGACGTTGGCTTTTTGAAGTCTTTGGGCACTACCTACTATCTATTGACATTTAAGCAACTATTTTGAGTTGGTTACTTGAAGGTAATATCATGTATGAGCAATCAGAGACGTGGTAAGAATGTGCTCCGTATGGTTTCACAGAGATAAGAAGCACTATTTTGATTGTTTACTCAAGAGAGCTCTCTCATGTTGTGGCGCTATAATGACCCAATCAGACAAATTGTATCATAGGTGGTAGTGGGACAAACTTGTTCGTCTTTGTGTCACTGAACCCCTGAACATTATTTCTATTTTTGAACCATATTTGACCAAATAGATACTGGGTTAAAACATCTTAATATCAGCACAATTTACATGCTTTTCAAATTATATGTTAAATATAAAGTAATATTATGTGGCATTCCAATTACTGTTTTCATATAAGATTTAGCATAATTCATTGCTTTTTTTTTTATGAAAAAGAAATGGTACTTAGCTTGATCAGAACATTTAGGTATACTATTATTACAATATGCCAATTTTATATTCCTCGCCATTAAAGATAGTTTCATAATAGAAGAATAATGTATTGTGTATTCAACTTAACTTCATAATCCATTTACAATTCAGGCCGTATTTACAACATCGAATCGCCATTTTAAGGGATCCAACATCTCTTTTCACATAGTTTTTGTTAGTTGGGTCAGACATTTACCACTGTAAAGCTCAATTAAACAAAATAATAAATTGTATTATTTAACCTACATGATATCATGCATGGACAATTTATACAATTCTCCTTTAAAACTTGGCACCAATAGTAAAGGATATGATTGTTTGTGAAGTTTCTCCTAAGAGAGGCATGTACGTAATATGTAAATACAAGGAATAATTTATCTTAACGTATAAAACAGACAGCAGATAATATAACAGGATTAAGACAATGTTTTTTTGCTGTGTTGTATGGCTTATTGTTCCATAATTTCTTTCCGTTCTTTAGTATAAGTATGCCAAATACGGCTTTTTAACTTTGCTTTACTACATGCAGTGTTCCTCTACCCATTTTCTTCCTTGCAGTGTACAATTCTACAACTGCATGATTTTTTTTATGCTGAACTGCATGAGTTTTAAATTTACTGACAGCATGATTTGCTTTATTTTAACCCGGAATATAGATTTTGTAAATACTTGATTACATCATTGCTTTGGAGTATTTTTGTAACTTACTGTTAAGATTTACAAAAGTTAGGTTGGGTTTATTGGTGACAGACTTTGGTTTCTGTTTGCTTAGCTAATTATACATCTATAGGCATGTAATCAAAATTGGGTACTGACTTCATGAAATATCAATGGTGTTAGGGGTTTCAGTATTCCTGCACCTGCCGACAAAGTCAACCACAGTACCCAGATTTAAGGTTGTTACAAAAGTTTACCATTTTTCAGAGCAAGTATGACCATTCCCTTGCCAGTGGTGGGAGACCTATTGAGTTCAGTAGTCAGGATCATTAACTGAATAAAAGCCCCCACTGATTTCAACTTCCCCAAAGTGGCATTTTATTTTCACCTGTTTAAATACTTAAAGGTCCATGGCCCTATCTGCAAATACTCCTTCCCAGAACCCCAGATTTTACCGAAAGTGTCAACATTTTGATAGCAAAGAAAACTTCTATTTTTCTCATTAACCCTGTGAAATCTTAGCCTAAAAATGTTTGGTTTGAGCGTTATGAGCGAAAGTGTACTCCTTTTTGGTCGACAATATTATTTTTATACACAGTACTCTATGGGGTACAAAATCACGTCTTCTATCTGGCCCATTAAAACGATGAAATATCGTCGCGAAACTTTACAGATGGGTTTTTTGGTGAGGCATTCTTTCAAGATGGAAACTTTATATACTTAATTCGGGCCATCCCCCTTTAAATCCTTACAAGATTCATGATGAATCTCTTTCCGAAGTCCTGAAAGGTGTTACCAAAGATAGATTTACACTTGAAGATTTTCAAACCTTTGGCTCCATCTTATATCAAATATTTTTTACAATTTTCAATATGGCCGCCAATTGGCAATGTGAGACTTTCTTGCCAAATTAAGCAAAACTAAATTCTACTGCATACAATTGATTAAATACAAGTGAACATTGATACATTCTTAATGACTCCTTTAGGTTCTCATGATGACATCAGAAGATCACCAGCAACCAGTCCTTGAGGCTGTTCAAGATAGTTGAAACCTCTTGAACATACCCCAACAAGATAGACCAGGCCAGTCCCATCTCAAGCTGCGCAATTTGCAGGAGAAATCAGAGCCCGCTACGGCAATCATTCTACCAATCGCAGAACTACAGACCACGTTGGAACCTCTGTGGATGAGCTGCAGAAGTTTGACGAAGACCAGAGTGAGTTTGGTACTTGGATTGGGTCTGCTGAAAGCCACAGATAGCTGAAGAGGAGTGGGTTTGTCGTGATTGGAGACGTTGAAGGATCAACTTAAGGAACACAGGCATTTTAACGAGGCTTATGTCTCATGGTGCTGACGTGAGCTTCATGAATTCACCGGGCTCAAAAGTTCCTGGATGCCGCAAAGGTGAGTCACATTGTTTGAACGTCTCATTTTTCTTAGGCAGAATAAAACAAATATCTCCAGATTTGACAGTGTTTTGACACCTGGTTTGGATTATGTATTCCCCATACTTACACCATGTCAAATTTTATGCACGTTTCAGTTCAGCAAACAAAGTTTTTTCTTTAGATTATATTTGCACATATCCAAAAATAAATGGGGGGGGGGAAGTTTTTTTGGGGCAATAGAGGGCACTATAATAGAAATTAATGATCATTGTAGGCCAATGTTCAGATGTCCTGCCATAGATGTGTTGAATTGACAGGGCAACTCAAGCTCTTACATTCCCAAAATCAATACCTTTATTTCATAAAAAAAAAAAAAAAAAAAAAAGTTTACACGTATCTCTATGAGGGGGTGGGGGGGGGAGATTGAGGCAATTGAGGCACTATAACAGCCAATTATGACCTTTTAGTCTTTTTGGCAAGATTTCCCCCATGCTTGTTATTAAAACTTTAACAGGGTTGATGGCTATTGCATGCCCTATTAGATCATTGTCAAAATTGATGTCATTGCTGTTTCAAAATTGTTTTTAAAAATAATGGACATTTTGTCAAGGGTCAACAATTGTGGAGTATTAGACCCCTATCTTTATTTAACATTTGGCATCATCATTGAACAATGCTTCAAATCCTTCCACTCCCCTGTTTGAGTTAACGATGAAAGTATTAACCACGAACTAGGCATCACCATTTACCACCACATCATGACCCTGGATATATTTTTTTGGTATAATTTTTGTGTAAATTTGTTTTTAGCCATTCTTCCATTTTTTTACTATTTTTTATCATCAGTTTTAATTGCTCAGTTGGTCCCAGGTGTATCGTCAGTACTTGTCAGAGTTACGTGCACCAGTGCTTCCACGCGAATTCAACCCGCCCTTTCCGCGAGAACCCCGAAACTTCATGCATCCGTGACAACATAGCAGACAAAAACTAGCACGTCAGGCATCTAGCAAGCTGACCTCCGCCAACACGCCAACTTCTTGCAAGTCTCGTAGCTAACCCACATATGATCGCAGGCTAGTGACACACTGAAGCAACGGCTGCCCGAGGCCAGAGACTGAACTGCGTGCCCAAATCACTCGAAGCCATGGTGGAGTAGTCCTAACTGACCCACATATGGTAAAAACAGATTGATGCACTTGAGGTAAGAAGCTAATAATAACCAATCCAAATGAGAGAGATTAGAAAATAACTAATATTCGAATTTAATTGGAATCATCATTAGTAATTGAAATCAAGTTACAATACGTCAGATATTTTGACATGTTTGTACCAATTTTCTTTTGTTATGTGTAGCGCCCTTCGCAATGAGTCACATGTTCCACCTGAAAGATGTTGAAATGTCAAAGAGAATGCAGGAGAGGTTATTGAGGTGCAGCAAGAACTGCAGCCTGAAATCGGAAGGAATGTTGGTACGTTTATTGCTAATACGATGTCCTACTTCAACAAGTTCTGAAGAGGGAAAGAATTTCGAAAGTTGTTATGTACAAATATTTTTTGATAGAATTTTTTCAGTATTGTAAAAAAATAGAACAACTTGATAGTTCATTTGGTTTCATGGGCAAAGTTGAATTTGGCTTAGGGGATTGTAATTAAACCCTTCTCAATATACTTGGTTTACCTCATTGACCAATCATGTAGTGCTCAGGATTTCATTCTTTTGGTACAAGAGGTAGTATTTACATTGATAGAAACTTGTCAATACGCGTCCTCTAACATACAAGTAATTGCAAAGCTGATACTAGTGGCTGTGATCAAGGCTCTCTGCATGTATAAAACCCTGCACTTTCTACTTTGAGCCCTGTGGCCTGTATACCTCTCTACATTTTGAGGCTTTACTAATTTTTCCACCAATTCTTCTTTGTGGTAATACTTAGATCAGGGACTGACTTTTTAAATAAGGTGGTGCTCGGTTAAAAGCTCTCCTGGTCATATCAAGGGAGCAGTTTTGAGTGGAGCGGTTCATGGCATTTACCACTGCTAACCAGGAAAGACAGATTCCTAAGGGGAGCTTTAAATCACTCTCCTAAAAAGTGTTTCAGTGACTGTAGGGAAGCTATCGCTCTCACTCTCCTTAAAAGTTCCGTCGCTGTTTAATGCTTACTCTAAAACATGAATGTTTTCATTGACTAACATCGGTAAAAAAATATGCTTTTTCAAGCAGAAAAAAGGAACCTGCTGATTTTAAACGCAATCTAATTTCACAGATGACATTAAATCACAAGACGATACGAAGAACGCCAACACCAAATCACTGACCGCCTGAACCAGCTGCAGGGAGCCCTGGCTGCGTCTGCCGACGTGGAAGACAACTTGATGTGATGCTTGGCTGGCTCGATGATGCAGACGCGTAAGACGCACCAGATGGTGAAGGGAACCCTGATTACCGTTCAGAGAGAACCACTACTGGAAAATGTCCAGGAACAGAAGGTAGGTATATGATTTGGTTCTCCTCTGTCAAACTCAAGTGGAAGGCACTTTTTCATAAATTTTACAAATAACAGTATGTCTATGCAGGAGTATGTTGTCACTGTCAGAAAACCTGGCCTGGCTTTTAAATTACTTTTATTCCGTGCAAACAGCCAAATAGTTCTAGTTTGGTCATAAGCTGATTTTTGAATTTACTAAGTACTCAGAGAAAGGTGTTGCATTTATGTAGTTTAGTGGGTAGAAGGGGGCCTGTGCACCATCCAAATCCTTGGGGTTAGGATTAGAGTTAGGATTAGTTTTGAATGTTATGGGTAGGCTAGGTTAGGATTAAAGTAGCATTTTGGTCAAATTAATCTGCTAAAAAAATGGCAGTTCAGATTATGGTTGGTTTACAAGTTACCAATTTGTTCAGAGCAAGTAATGCCATTCCATGACAGTGTGGGAGACTATTGATCAGTAGTCAGTATCCAGTAACAAATAAAATCCCCAACTGATTTGTTAAAAAAAAAAAAAAACTTCCCCAAAGTGCATTTAAATTTTCACCTGTGATCATTAAAAGGTCCAGGGCCGATCGCAACTAGCCTCGTCCCAAGGAACCCCAGGATTGTACCGAAAGTGGTCAACATTGATATCAGAAGAAAACTTCTATGTTTCTATTTACCCTGTGAAATCTTAGAACTAAAGAATGTTCGGTTTGAGGAGTTATGAGCGAAAGTGTACTCCATTTGGTTTTCGACCAATATTAGTTTTACACAGTACTCTATTGGGGCTTACAATCACGTTTCATTGGCATTAAAAGGAATGAAATATCGGCGCAGAAACTTTACAGAGGGTTTTTTGGGGTGAAGGCATTCTTTGAAAGAGGGAAACTTTATATACTTAAATCGGGCCATCCCCCTTAAATCTTACAGATATCATGATGAATATCTTTCCGAAGTCCTGAAGGGTTACCCAAAGATTAGATTACACTTTGAAGATCTCTTTTCAAACATTTGGGCTCCATCTTTCTCAAATATTTTGTTAAAATTTCAAATATGGACCAAAATTGGCAATGTGAGACTTTTTGCACATTAATGCAAAACTAAAATTCTACGCATACATTGAGGTAAATACAAGTGAAAATTGATACATCTAATGACTCCTTTAGGTTTCTCAATGATGACATCGAGGACACCAGCAACCAGTCCTTGAGGCTGTTTTCAAGATGTTTGAAAGCCTCTTGAAACACTACCCCAACAAGATGAGGGACCAGGCCAGTCAATCTCTCAGACTGGTCATAGCATTTGCAGGGAAAATCAGAGACGCTACGGCATCATCAGCTACCAATCGCAGAACCGACAGACCAAGTTGGAAACCTCTGTGGATGAGCTGCAGAAGTTTGACGAAGACCAGAGTGAGTTTGGTACTTGGATTGGTTCTGCTGAAAGCCAACAGGATAAGCTGAAGAGGAGTGTTGGGGTGATTTGGAGACGTTGAAGGACAACTTAAGGACCAGCAGGCATTTAACGAGGATGTGATGTCTCATGGTGATGGATGAGATGCATGAATTGTCACCGGGCAAAAGTGTCATGGGGCGGGATCAGCAAAGGTGGAGGTCACATGTGTTTGAAAAGTCTCATTTTATAGGACAGAATAAAACAAATATTAATCAGATTTGACGTGTGACACCTGGCTTGGTGGATTATGTATTCCACGAGATTACACCATGTTCAATTTTATGCACTTTTATTTCAGCAAACAAAGTTTTTTTTTTTTCTTTTTTTTTTTAGATTATAGTTGCAACCAGATCACTATGGAGTTGGGCATATAGAGGGCACTATAATATGCAAATTATGAACATGTAGGCCATGTGACAAGATTCCTCATGATCGTGTTCGAATTTGACAGGGGCAACTGCAGCTCTTACATTCCAAAAAATCATACCTTTATTTTCTAAGTTACACAGATCTCTATGAAGATTGAGCAATGGACCGGGCACTATAACATGCAAATTATGCCTTTTAGGTCTTTTTGGCAAGATTCCCACATGCTGTTATTAAAACTGTAACCAGGGTTTGATGGCTTATTGCATGGCCCTAACTTAGATCAGTTGTCAAAATGGGTCATTGCTGTTAAAAGTGTTTTAAAAATAATGGGACCAATTGTCAAGGGTTCAAACAAGGTGGAGTAATATAGACCCATCTTTTTGAACATTGACACATCATTGACAATGCAATTAAGAAATCCATTCCACTCCCCCGTTGAGTTAACGATGAAATTGAATTGGATGTTTAATATTAAACAAGAAACTAGGCATCACCATTTACCCCCACATCAGGACCCTGGATATATTTTTTTGGTATAATTTTTGTGTAAATTTGTTTTTAGCCATTCTTCCATTTTTTTACTATTTTTTATCATCAGTTTTAATTGCTCAGTTGGTCCCAGGTGTATCGTCAGTACTTGTCAGAGTTACGTGCACCAGTGCTTCCACGCGAATTCAACCCGCCCTTTCCGCGAGAACCCCGAAACTTCATGCATCCGTGACAACATAGCAGACAAAAACTAGCACGTCAGGCATCTAGCAAGCTGACCTCCGCCAACACGCCAACTTCTTGCAAGTCTCGTAGCTAACCCACATATGATCGCAGGCTAGTGACACACTGAAGCAACGGCTGCCCGAGGCCAGAGACTGAACTGCGTGCCCAAATCACTCGAAGCCATGGTGGAGTAGTCCTAACTGACCCACATATGGTAAAAACAGATTGATGCACTTGAGGTAAGAAGCTAATAATAACCAATCCAAATGAGAGAGATTAGAAAATAACTAATATTCGAATTTAATTGGAATCATCATTAGTAATTGAAATCAAGTTACAATACGTCAGATATTTTGACATGTTTGTACCAATTTTCTTTTGTTATGTGTAGCGCCCTTCGCAATGAGTCACATGTTCCACCTGAAAGATGTTGAAATGTCAAAGAGAATGCAGGAGAGGTTATTGAGGTGCAGCAAGAACTGCAGCCTGAAATCGGAAGGAATGTTGGTACGTTTATTGCTAATACGATGTCCTACTTCAACAAGTTCTGAAGAGGGAAAGAATTTCGAAAGTTGTTATGTACAAATATTTTTTGATAGAATTTTTTCAGTATTGTAAAAAAATAGAACAACTTGATAGTTCATTTGGTTTCATGGGCAAAGTTGAATTTGGCTTAGGGGATTGTAATTAAACCCTTCTCAATATACTTGGTTTACCTCATTGACCAATCATGTAGTGCTCAGGATTTCATTCTTTTGGTACAAGAGGTAGTATTTACATTGATAGAAACTTGTCAATACGCGTCCTCTAACATACAAGTAATTGCAAAGCTGATACTAGTGGCTGTGATCAAGGCTCTCTGCATGTATAAAACCCTGCACTTTCTACTTTGAGCCCTGTGGCCTGTATACCTCTCTACATTTTGAGGCTTTACTAATTTTTCCACCAATTCTTCTTTGTGGTAATACTTAGATCAGGGACTGACTTTTTAAATAAGGTGGTGCTCGGTTAAAAGCTCTCCTGGTCATATCAAGGGAGCAGTTTTGAGTGGAGCGGTTCATGGCATTTACCACTGCTAACCAGGAAAGACAGATTCCTAAGGGGAGCTTTAAATCACTCTCCTAAAAAGTGTTTCAGTGACTGTAGGGAAGCTATCGCTCTCACTCTCCTTAAAAGTTCCGTCGCTGTTTAATGCTTACTCTAAAACATGAATGTTTTCATTGACTAACATCGGTAAAAAAATATGCTTTTTCAAGCAGAAAAAAGGAACCTGCTGATTTTAAACGCAATCTAATTTCACAGATGACATTAAATCACAAGACGATACGAAGAACGCCAACACCAAATCACTGACCGCCTGAACCAGCTGCAGGGAGCCCTGGCTGCGTCTGCCGACGTGGAAGACAACTTGATGTTTGATGTGATGCTTCGCTGGCTCGATGAGGCAGAACGTAAGACACACCAGATGGTGAAAGGAACCTCTGATTATACCGTCAGAGAGAACCACTACTGGAAAATGTTCAGACAGAGGTAGGTATATGAAATTTGGTTCATCCTTGCAAACTCAATTTGAGCACTTTTTCATAAATTTTACAAAATAACAGTATGTTCTATGCAGGTATGTTTTTCACTTGGTCAGAAAACCTCCTGCATTAAATTACTTATTCCTGAAACGCACAGCAAAAATACGTTCTAGTTGTCATAATCGATTTTTAATTTGACCTAAAATACAAAAGGTGTTGCATTTTAGGTAGTTTAGTGGGTAGAAGGGGACTGTGCACCATCCTAAAATCATTGGGGTTAGGGTTAGAGTTAGGATTGTTTTATTGTTATGGTGGGCTAGGTTAGGATTATAGTAGCATTGGTCAAATGTAATCGCTAAAATCAGTTCACTTATGTGTAATTCTGGGCAAATTGGTGGATTAGGGCATGGGATTACAAAATGCATCTTGAGGTAAGGAGTGAAGGCCTTTTGTAAGTATTCAAGGTGTTTATCATTGTCAATTTGTGTCACCAGCAGTTACAATAGCATTTTATTTTAATCCTGTGCTGATGGCCCGACATTGACACCATAAACCCGCCGTAGACTCGCTAAATAATGCAGTAGACGAACTAACAGCGTGAACTCAAATCCCGAGCCTACCAGCCCAGCGAGCACAAGAAAACCGCCCAGCTGCAGCTAAATTGACGACATCAACCACGTATATAGAACGTGGGCTCATAATACAGCCAATCACGGCGACTACTTGGATACTCTGTCGTACAACGGAATGAGTTTGAGAACGAGGTGGAGAAGTTGGAAGACT
The DNA here is from genome assembly GCA_023653785.1 of Ophioderma brevispina. NCBI lineage: Eukaryota > Metazoa > Echinodermata > Ophiuroidea > Amphilepidida > Ophiodermatidae > Ophioderma > Ophioderma brevispina. The sequence goes on from JAMKCH010008089.1 coordinate 26,441, forward strand.
GGGCCTTGCCTTCTTTGGATACTCTGGAGTCAAAGGAGATCCTCAGCAGACTACCACTGCCAGAATTTGCAACAAACTGTCTCAGTGATTTGCTTAATCCATTTTATCTGCATGTTGATGTATGTTTAGTCACTATAACGGATTGTTCGAGTCAGACACTATCCTTCACAGTCGGGTCAATTCCTTTAAATAGTTTTTAAAGTTGGTCATTATTTTCAGAAAATGATAGCTTATGCTTGCTTCCTTGTAGTTTTAGTATTTACATCGATGTTAATTTCCAATTCCTTAATTTTATTTTTTGTATAGGAATACCGTCGGCCGTTTGACGGTCACAAACCCGACCTGAGCGATTTCATCAACTTGGTGTGAGCTCGTCAAGACAAGAAGCCAAGACACGGCACATGTGACATCAATCTTGACAATGTCATAATGAATTTGGACGCCCTGGATGAACATTAGGCAAGAGGTAATATTCAAGTAGTACTCGTTTGTTTATCAAAATTATATCCTTTAAGTAAGTTTATGATGGTCTGTAATGTAAGAACAACAGCTGCTTCATTTTTTTTTACCAGTTGTTTGTTTGGAGCTAGATTGCATTCTTTTTTCAGACCAACAAGGCCTACAAGTAAAGGGCAATGCGGTGGAAGCATTTACAAGCCCTCCATTACTGATAATGAGTGGTCCATGAACAAGAGCCCCAAAAAACCTGAAAATAAAGACATCAAGCTTACGGCATACTTTAAGTTAAATTAAAGGACAAACTTCCATGGTCTCAAAGATTCCCTCTTTCTAGATAAACTCCTGAGTCAACCTGTAAAACTTGAGTACTGGAGTCGAAGAATTCTAGTCTTGCGTGAACATTACAAATGGTGCATATCTTTAACATTGCCCAGAACCGGCAGTAACGAAGACTTCTGGCACCAAGAAGCGTTACGACAACCACCCATGAGAATGTGAAATACGGGCTGATACCATGCAGCGTTAGGATGATCAGGTCCACTTGAGCCCTGGATGCCAACACCATACAGGTCCTTCTCAAGGAACTCAGTAATCACCGTGAAAATGGCTGGTATTTAGTTTAAATGGAATAGCGACTGTTTTAGACACTTTAAATAAAGGAACCCCCCCCACTTATTAGATTGAAGAGTCAAACTGCAGCTGATCAGTTTGGACAGAAAATCAATGAAGTTCACTTTTCTAACAACTTGCATCCTATATTTAAAGTATATCAGTTTAAAAATATTTTAAGCCCCTACAAAATGAAGTAGCGGATTACAGACCAAAGATTGATGAGAACAGTGGAAATGGTAATACCTTTTTGAGAACTGGATTTTAAGAGGACTGCAAAAAAAGAAAAGGCTATTATCTGCTGCAAAATCAGACAAATCCATTGTGGAAATCTTGCCAGATAGGCCTCAAAGGTCATAAAATTTGTCATGTTATAGCGCTTCTATATGCCTTCTCCATAGAAAGACGTGCAAAACTAGATTTTTCAGAAAAAATCATACTTGCCCGCAGGAATTTTGTAAAACTTTTAACAGGATTACTTGATGACAAATTATATCATTTGTCAAAAGTTTTTGTTTTAATTTTTTTGTCCATAATAAATGGAGACTTTCAAACAGCGGTGAGCTGCAGACCACCACAGGATATTTTTATCAATTTGACGTCATTCTACTGATTGTACACAATTAATATTCATTTTTATGGAATCTAATTCACTAGCGGAAACAAATTCGTGCAGAACTTGAACACTGTTTAGAAATCTTTTTCACATAGAAGCTGAATTTCTTCTTAATTTTATCAAATTAATTTGAAAAGGGTGCAAGCAATATCAACTTTGTATGCTTATTTGGGAAAATTATAACTACAACCTCTTGTGAGAAGCTTCAGCTCATCTTACAATGCCAAAGTGCTGAAAACTTGCATGTAATGAATTACCCAGGTAACGTTTCGTAAGCAGTGCCAGTTCCAACCTTTTCCAAGGAATCGGCATACATTATTTTCCAAACAAATATTCCACCAAGTCACATTAGATCTTGCCCAGCTAAGTTGGTTTCCCTACGTTGCTGTTCAAATGACGTCATACATATTATGATATGTCTCCATTAACCTAAACATTCAGTGTATTCTGAAACAAAAAAAAGCCACTTCGGCTCCTGGTAATGATGGTCTTCTATATGGTCTCCTGAAAAACCTTCCTTCAATCATCATCAATTTTAATGGCCCCTTGTTTACTAAAATGCTCTTATGTGAGCCAAACCCTCCGAAATCCTGGTCTGAGTCCAAGGTCGTTCTGATTTATAAAAAGGGGGATACTGATAAACCAGAGAACTTCCTGATGCTCTCCCTGACTTCCTGCGTGAGCAAACTATTCCCACCAGGTATCCTCGCGGCAGGACGGGGGAATAAATCTGACAAAAACGGGTTTTATTAACCAAATATTCACAAGGCATTCTCAAGGCATAAATGGTTGTATAGAACAAATCAACCTCCTTCAGAGGCATATCATTTTCAAAATCCAAGAAAAGACTTACATGTTACTTTTTTTGATTTACCGACGCTTTTGGCAGTGGTCCAGTCATTCACGTATATCTCATTCTATGGAACGTTAAATTAACCGCTAATGTCATCCTTATTTTGAAATACTCTATGCCGTCTCAATGGCTAAGTCCGTGTTCCAGGGTGGACTCTCAGAATCGATTTTAAAGGGGGACATTTCAGGTGACACCGACTTGTTCACCCATTATTTCGTGATGTGCTTTAACCCCATCCTCGAATACCTCGAGAATACACGTACAGTGCCCGGCTTTAACCTAGATGGGAATAAAATTATAACAATCCCATATGCGGATGATTTTTAACCTTATAACTATAATGTTCAACATCAGAAAATCATAAAATGAGCTCCAGGTCAAAACTCAAAGTATGGGTCTCACATTGAAACCAGGTAATAATGATGCCCGGTCAACTTTCTTTGTGTAGTGGTGTCCCGAGGATTGTCGAATATAATATAGGGATATTCGGATTATTCCCGTTAAAAAGGACCCCCAACGTTTTTTTGGATCTCTTATTACGCATTCTGGTAGCCAAAGTGATATTTCCTATATCATTTTATTACCTAAGGTTGAATCAAGTCTGTTAACACTTGATCAATCTCCTGTCCGTAATGAGTTTAACTCGCAATGACGAAGCTATGTTTGCCACCATGTATTTTTCTCGGTCCACGAGCTTACTAAGACGCATTTATCTCTTCTAGATAGGAAATGTGATCATTGATTAAAGAAAGGTTGGCATTCCTAACCGTGGTGCTATAAGCCTTGTCGCATCTGAAAATTGTCTTGATATTCCCCCATTTTTTCGGATATTTATCTCATGCTTTCTCATTGTTTAGCGTATAGTAGAACCCTGTGTTTGGGCGACTCAACTACCACAATGCACTGGAGTTAAAACTCCAAAGAGAATCAGCTTGAGTAGGAAAGCTTCCACATTGTTGCTGCGGATCCATGGTCCACTGCAAATCTTAGATCCGACCAACCAACTGTCCTGAAAAATACCAAACCTAAGAGAAAAGAAACCTAAAGAAGATTCTTGTGACTATTTGTGAAGTCCGGTAGTAGAGCCACTCATTACACAGGGTGACACAGCAACATTTACTTTCTTGAAACTGAAATAATCTAACAGGAATCTATTATGTACGGCTTATCCCCTGAGGGTGTTTCTTAAGTTTGCAATTACGCTGCAATCGACAGCCCCCCACATTTGCTAATCTTTATAAATGGGGGAAACGTTTAAGTAGGAACTGCCCCCTCTTTTCCAAAAAGGGTATCTTTTTCTGCACATCCAATAAACTGTACCAGATGCTTGACCGATAACCTTTTGTGGCGGCATAATACACAGCCGCTTTTGATCTCTGCTTTTGAAGGATAGACAAAAATTTTTAAGCAAAGGTGTCTTGATCACTGCTGATGTGAAGGGTACCTAATTGGAGGGGGGACAGTTCCTCCTGATATCATTCCGACTACTCACAAACCGTTTGTTCTACTTTCCCCGCTCAAAAAAAGTTCTTTTTTTATGTGAGCTTACAGGACCATTTGTACAAATGTTGATAAAGCTAACAACGTAAGACGACAAATATGCTGCCCCAGTTGGAGATATCTCGGACGCTGGTTATAAGTGTAACCCCCTGGTCGCCTTTTGAAATAGGATCAAGGGTCCTATTACAAAACTAATAGACGCTTCTAAATAGTCCTCCTCCGTGACCTCAATTCAAGTTCAATATACCCTCTCAAAAACAGTAGTTCCAAAGAACGCCTTGGCTTCTTCTTTTCATTTCCAAGCAAGACCAGAGCGTGAATGGGACGTTACTCTACCCTATTGAGGCCTTTTGGGGCAGCATGCTGTCGTGATTGGTTCCGTTCGGCTGGTTGGCTTTTTAAAAGTCATATATTTTTACGTGTAAATTTTTTATTCTAATATTCTAAATTTTTACTTGTACTGTATTACTACCATGCCCTGGTGGTCAGTATAGGCCCCAGTTGTTTTGGTTAAGATGTTTACACTTTCTTTTTTATTTTTAATACTGTATATATTTTACTGAATAAAGATGAATTGTAATAACCCATATTGTCATCGTTTATTTGCCCTAAAAAAGACAGAGAACGTACCTGAGCGTGTGCGAGACGTGTCAAAACAGAATGTCTGAATCTGCTTGACTGGTTTGGCAAAGACAGGAGAGACTTTTGGTTCTCAACAGCCAATGTTCTGAAGAACAAGACCACTGACAGAGCAGTACAATCACACAGGTATGTGGCAAATATAGAAAAGTCAGGGAAAAGTTAAGGAATGTTGAAATAAATCACATGTGCTCTCAAATCTAGTGGGTACTGAAGCATTCTGAGAAATCAGGGTGGTTCCTCACACAGATTATCAATGGGGATGTGGGGGTATTGCATCATCACAGATGATTGTTGCATGAAGTCTGCGCAACTGTGGGAGCTTCAAATCCCCATGGGGAAAATGTACAGACCAACTTTTATGGGACCTACTTGCAGACTCTCGTCAGCATATCTATAAAAAAAAAACAAATTTGAGACCTTCCCAGGAGGAGATAGCTGTTTGTTGTTATGGATCATTGTGATATAAATTTACAATTAAAAAAAAAAAAAAAAAAAAAAAAAAAAATACAAATGTAACAAATTTCACAACATGTCCCATTTTTCCACTGCTCTATATCCCTTTACATTCTGATGTTCAAGCACACCAGCAACCAATCATCCATCAAGTGCTCCGATGACTCTAGAAAATCCTGCTGACTCAAGTGATGACCTGCAGACTTCAATCATCAGGCCGACCTGCCGAAAACACGTGAAGGTCTTTGGCAGAACTGAAAACGCACGTCACGACACCCTCAGTACTCAGTCCTATGATCGCCTCAAGAAACTATCTACCGGTATTTATTACGTCCACAACTTTAATCTCACTTCTCTGAATTTCTGGAATGGCTTCGCTCTGCAGAACAGAGTCTTGATAAAGTTGAGAGAAATGTGGGAACAGGATCTTGGATACACTGGGACAAGCAGTGTGATTGACCTATCGTTTGGTGATGAGGTCAATGACCCGAAAGGAGAGATCAAGTTCTTGAGTACAGCTGGCAGACATTCCTTGAAACCTAAGGTAAAACATTTCGTTCTGTTTTTTTTAGGCAATTTAAAAAGAAAGTTAACCGTCTTCCATACGTTTATTTGTCCAAATATCTATGGGAACAATCGATATAATATCATACTACATATATAAAAGTTTTACATTTCTCAAAATGAGATGAATTTACATTTTTTAAATGAACTTTTTTCCTCGCCTAAGAGACGTCCCGGTCAAGATTTGGCCGACTTCCGTACCGTACCAGCAAAAAACCTAGCCCTCGTCAATTCAGCCACTCCTTCCAGGAGAAGGTTCCAGCAGACGTGATTCGCAAGGAACTCTCGGACAACCAGAACCATTTGATAAGGTGAAATCTCGTACCAGCAAACACGACAAGAAACTACACGACCTGGTGGACCAAGCACCGCAGAGGTATTCGGATTCTGGGGACAACCTGATAGCGTGGCTCGGACCAGCGGAGGCCAAACTGGAGGAGCTGAGGAGTAGAAGCCGCCTTGGGAGGAAAGCTGAGAGTGTCCAGAGCAGAGATTGGAGAGTACCGGTAGTTTTAAATGTTTTTAATAATCAAGTTGTGGCTTGTAAAATTTTTGTTGTACAAGAACAGTTTGTATCTAAGGTATCATAAAGGCTGATCCTGAAATAAGTGTATCATAATATGAACATGGACACACTTTTTGAACAGTCTCATTTGTTAGACAAAACCAGAAGAAAACAAAAAATATATGGACAACTCTTTTGGATTTTGTCATTTCCCACGCTGACCTCCTATCCACATTTACAAAATGTCATTGGGAACAATATGATTCTTTAAAATCTACTTCTACACAGATTCTAGGGACAATGAGCCTATAGAGGGACGCTATAAACATAAAAATCTTTATAGACCTTTAGGGCAATTGGTTTGTCCTGATTTTTACAAAGTCATAGTTCTTGCATGTTCCTACTAACATTAGTTGTCAAAATTGTGTTGCCACTCCGCTTAAGTATTCTAAAAAAAAATAGAGAACAATTTGTATCATGCTTTCCAGTCCCTGAAACCATATTTTCTTATTGGTTTATTGTTACAAACAAGAATTTCCATCAAGATTTGAGCTCATGCCAGTGATGTTGAGAATGTCAAAGACTCTGGAGAATGACTTTGCAGGCTCAACCAGAGGTCAGATCAATGGTACAGAGTACTAACTGGTAAGTCTTGCATATCAACAAAGGTTTTTTGTTATAAACATTTCAATCAGTCTGTTTGGTGAATTCTGTTCACCGGGAACCGATATTAGCACTAAACATCTTTTCGTTTGGATCAACCCTTACAATTCTTAGACCCTTGTCCATGTGTAAAAATGTAAGTATCACCAATCACTGCTACTGCATCTTGGACAAGGCACAAATTGTCATAATTTGTTTGGTTGGACCCCCCAAAACCCCAATTGATGCCTAAGGCTATACCTCTTCAGAAACTTGAACTTGTTGCCAAGCGTTTATTGATGTGGGTGTAAGCAAGTCAATTCGATCTGTTAACAAGTCCTCTTACGATGAATTTTTAACATCATTCATGCTTGCAGCGATAGATAAACGTAACAATATTTTTTGTTCGTTAAAGTTTCATTGTTTTCATGGGATGTTTTAATAAATAAATTTCTTACATTGGATATGATAGAGCCATGTCATGCCATGACATGCATTCTTAAAGATGTCATTCAAACATTAAAAATCACGACCTTATAAATTCAAAACATTTTGAATTGAACATTTTTCCCAGACTGGTAGCTAATGTAATAGGATTTTACACATCATTTTATGACATAAAAACGTAAATTGTGTTCCAACTTCAGGTGAAGTGGTAGATCGCTATTCTGCTCTTGAAGCTGGTGTCAATGACTGGCTTGAAGAGCTCCAGAGGGCGCTCAGCCAATCCCAGGGAGTGGCAAGAGAACCTGGACAAATGCTGGAGAAGTGGCTGGATGAAGTTGAGAACAAAGATTACATACATCTTGGAGCAAAGGCAGACAATAAATTCACCATTCCCGCCAAGAGAGAACATTGTCCTTGAGCATATTGAAATACCAAGATGTTGGAGGACGACATCGCCAACCACAAACCAGCTATTGAGGCAAGTCCACTCGTGCTGGCGCAAGAAACTCATTCGCAACCGCAACGACAGAGATTCCAGAAGCTTGCTGACAAATTGGATCCATCATCACCGACAGGTACCGTCAGGTGCTGTGTCCACCAAAGACCTCAGGCATGTCGCCAGAGTTTGTCCGCTAATCTGGGTGACTTTGAGCTGAGAGTCGATTGACCTGGGAAGATTGGCTGATACCCCAGACCTAGAGAATTTGGAATCCCTGACATTTGAAAACAGGATGTTGGGGATACAGCAAATGTTTCTTTATTCAGGGTATGAACTATTAAAAAAATAATTTGAGATCCAAATCTCAGCACAATACTCAAAGAATTTGTGTGACTACAGTTTTGTTCGTTTACTTGTAACTAAAACCATACTTGGTGTGCTCCAAAACTGACATTTTGTGTAAGCTAACAGAAATTGATGTGTTGAAAATGATCACTTTGAAATGGGTAAATTCCCAAATTCATCCAGTACAAAGAGAGTCTGTTTCTTTATCAAAAAGAGCCAAAAATAGTAAAAAAGAATGATTGTTTAGGGCCAGAATACAAAGTCCTTGTACCAAGTAGACCGCTGTTACCAAAAGTGATTTTAATTTTCAATTCGTGTTGACTGTTGTAACAGGATATCCAGCGCAAGTGATGAATTGACGAAAGCCCATCTCAAGAAGATCACCAGATGGGTGAAGCTCTGCTCAGTGATCCCAAGGGGCAACAGACCACCTCCTATGTCAACAGTGTCTTGAACAATGTAGACCAGAATTGGGCAACTTTGAAGAATGCCTTGAACCTAAGGTGAGCTTATTCCAGAAGAAAACTATAAATCTTGTGATTTATTTTTCATTCAACCCTGTAGAGTCAGTATAGGGTCGTGATTTCAGTGACATGAGGTCATTTGGTTAGCTATCTTAAAAACATTGACCTATGACTCTAGTCTTTTTTAGGACTCATTAGAAATGATTTTTTGGGTCGCCTTGACCGAAGGTTCATGGAGGCACATACTAAGTAAAATTCCCGTGTGTCCGTCCGTCCGTATGAACTCGGTTAAACCCTTTTTTAAAAATAGGTAACTGCTCTGCTGGCTAAACGCTAATGCCCGATTTACTTCTAACTTGATAGGTGGTTAAGGTCCACATATCAGGTGTAGCTTTTGGCTCATTATTTGCATATTCATGAATTTTTAATTAGCTTTATTTGGATATTTTGCAGACATTTCGGTTAACCTTTTTCAGACATTTGTTGTCGTTAACACCTTTTTTTAAACGATCTGCTGGCTGAACCCTATGCCCGATTACTTCTAACCTTGATAGGTGAAGAGTAAGGTGCCACAATATCATGTGTAGCTTTTATGGGCTGCATTATTTGCAGATTCATGAATTTTAATTAGTATTTGCATATTTTTCAGACTTTCGGTAACCTTTTTTAAACTGCTCTACTGGCTCTAAACACTATGCCCGTTTACTTCTAACTTGTAGGGCAAGGCATTGTTTTAACTGGAAATAGCGATAACAGGATGAATTTTTCAGGATAGGCCCGGAATATGCGTAGAATACATACTCAAAGTTCCCAAAAATCCCCTGGAGCTCTCTCCAAAATCAAGATGGCGTCCAAAATGGCCACCATTTTCTATTGGTATCATAACTTTCCAACCAGAAAGCTGGAAATACAAACAAAGTGTATATATATATGTTTTAAGGTACAGGGAATCTAATGAAGTCATTAGTTTAAATAAAAAAACTCACAAATATCCTAAATAAGATGGCATCCAAAATGGCCGCCATTTTTGATTGTATCATAACTTGATAATTCGGCAAGTTAGAAGTACAAATTGAGTGTCTAAACATATGTTGTAAGGCACAAGAATCTATAACAGAAGCCGTATTAGAGGTCCAAAAACTATAAGTCGCCACAACCAAAGATTTGGCTTCCTTTTAAAACTTGTTCATCTTATATGGGATCAAATGAACAAAAATAGAAGATTTCCGGTTACAATAGTTTCAACCGTCATCTGGTTGCAGCTTCCTCAACACTGATGTCCATTTATGTTGGCACAATCTCATCAAATTGACATCTAATATTGTTGGTGCAGTGATGTTGCAAGTTTGACAAAGCATTTACTGTTAAATTGGGGTATTCAGTGTATCCAGAAGAATCCAAGATGTTTCTTGCAACTGCTACAATCATCAAGGTTTTGAGCAAAGTGTCTAGTGTGATTGAGATGTCTGTTTCCAATTTTGCACATGTCGCCATACCCTTTAGTTTGGGCAGAGAGCTACATCAATCCATTCTTAAACTGTGAGATAAGTGTGAAAACTGTGCCTGATTGCCCGTTTGTATGCTACAGTATGTGTCGGGATTCATCAAGCGATTTAGGAATGCTGCCCCAATAAGTTTAGGAATGTCATGCATGTAATCTATGTTAATTAAAGCTATCAGTAGTCTTTAGGACATATAGCACTCCCAATTACATTTAACCATCTGCATTCTGATTTGTTCTAAATATGTTGTAATATATATATTATAGCTCGTTTCTTTCGTTTAAGTCCAAAATTTCAGTGGAAGGTCGTTTGTAACCAGCTGAGAAGGGGGGTGTGTTTTATTTACATAAGTTTGATACGGTTTGATTCCACCTGGAGACTGTAGACCTCAACAGTCATCTTGAGGTGGGCTAATGTTTGTGGCTTACACAATCGCCAATTGAAGGAGGGAGTGCTTTGTACGGCCAATGCCAGTTCTGATTCTGTTAAGGTTGACCCATGCTTACCTATCAAAGTCGCAGGCTTGCTTGATGGGCTGTCCAAAACTGCTTTAGATTCAAGGTAGGAGGATGGACATTGCTCAGACCATATGTCATCGATCCAGGATGATCGATAGGGATAAGCTGCGGGACGGCTAGTGTCATGGATTGGGTAGCAAAGTGAGGTGGGGGATTAGGTTTTTTTTTTTTTTTTTTTTTTTTTTTTTTTTTTTTTTTTTAAATTTTATTAATTTCCTCCTAAAGTTTAGATGAGCTATGCCGACAGAATTGTAAGATATTCTACAGGCGTCGACGCCAAAATGACTAATACGTTTCATGCATCATTCAAAAACCGACATCAATTTATGTGAGGTACACTGGATCTATATGGTGAGGTGTTATTCAGCAGTCAGTATGCCAAAAACAAACAGTGATGTATGTAAAGTGTCAAAAATGCACCATCCGTTCCTGCAGCTTTTTGAGGAGATTGGGCACGAGGACTGCGTCTTGGCGCGACGGCCTGGGGTGTGTTGATGAGAAAGTAAGGCTGCTGTTCATTATGACAGCAAGGTACTTTGGTGTTGGTCGTGTTGACAGGGATCCATCTAGAGTGATGTTAAAGTTCTCTTTTTGCGCATTGATTGCAAGGTGAAAACGAGCTGACGGTCTTGGATTGCTGAGTTTCAAGTGTCATCGGGAGATTTTGGGATGAATTGGCTGACAGTGATTAGGTCTTTCTGCAACACAATTTCTAAGGCCGCAGAAGAATCAGCAGCCATTCCAGTGCCGCTATCATCTGCGTAGGATAATGAAAACATTCTCTTTGGCATTTCTGAGAGGAATAATGTTGAAAAGACTGGTTGCCAGGACAGAACCTTGGCGGACACCATCTGGAAGTTGCGCTTTACGGCATTACCCATTTGATGTCTCCGGACAAAATATCTGTCTTGAATGAGCAGATATTGAACTGAAAAGTGACCTCAGGGAAGGCTTTGAGTAGCTTAAGATAGAGACATCGATGCCAGACTCTGGCACACTGAAAACGATAGTATACAAGCCATCACCGTATGTAGAAAATAAATGATTTCTATAGTTTCTCGGATGATGCAAGCTGAATTTAATGAATGTTGAAGACTTGCTAAAGGATTTGTTGGGACAATATACAACATCTCTGTAGTAGATAAAAAGTATTAGCCCGATACACCAACATGACACCCCGGACAACGGTGACAATAACTGGACAGCTCGTTGCCTTTGCTATAGCTAGAGTTGTTGATACAATTAACTTGTCTGTATCTGCTTCTGACGGCTTTACGGAGATGAGTTAAGGAGTTGAGAATGATCTAGCTTAAGGGTTTAACTGTTTGATACACCCCTCAGCTATGAGTGAGTGGTATCTGGGTTTCTGGTACTTGTTTAAAAAAGCCTAAGGGCACTTTTAAAAGGTCTATAATTGATCTGTCATGCAACCTATAAGGTGGACTCATCAAGATGCCAAAAGAGGGCTGCGCAAGTGAAGAATGTGAGCACAAAGATATAAAAAAGAGAAGAGGCACAGCCTGAAGTCCTATTCCTTTATTATTAGCGGCATATGTTGCCAAGGTAAGTCATCAGGAGGTGACATTATAGCCTAGATGGACATTACTTTTAGATGGCGGGCTGCCTATCTAAGCTGTATTTTTCGCAACCCTTCAAGGGGGAAGACAAAACCCAGTGTGAAATTAATTAAAAGGTACTAAAAATCTCGTAGTAAACGGTTTCTTTGCCTAATAAAAGCTGCCAAGTCTCTTGATGGAATGAAAAAAATGTCACTCATTTTCTTTTCCCCAATATCAGGACCAATGGATACACATAGATTCAGATATTAGGACATTTTTGGAAAACTGGGTAGCAAAAAACACCCAGTATTAGGCAGCTTTTCTCACTGATTACGGTTGTTAAAATGACGGCATTGTGTTAATATTTCACAATCTCTAATTGTAAATGAAGCATAGTTAAATGTTAGTGCACATTCATAAATTTGCACTTAATTACATCATTCATGATACGTAGATTTGTCACTGCCATTGTGCAATGGCTGCCAAAAGTTGCAGCTGGGACAAACTGACTGAAGCTTAGGGAGTCCCTGGCCAGGTTGCCATCAGATAAATAGGCATGAATCCTTAGGAGTTGGGGCCTTCTAAATATGTTTTTTTAGATTCCATTTTGAATATACATCCTCTGTTTGGCTCTTTATTTGGATTTCTTAATATGATTGGTTGTAAAAGTTATTAGTTTTGGGCACTCTAGAAAACGCTTTATTCGAATCTTTATGCCTTAAAAAACTAAGTATAGCACTTAATTCACTAATTTGTATTTCTATTTGCATATGAAGTATGATACCATAGAATGCGGCCCATTTTTGGACGCCATCTTGATTTAGGGTACTTGTAAGTTTGAACTCTCAAAATATGATCTTCATTGCATTCTTGTGCCTTAACCCTAGGGTTCGCGACATATCTTTGTATTTTCAACTTGTCTGGTTGCAACGATCTTACATATAATAAAATTGAAAATGGCGGCCATGATTGTGCCCGCCCTCCTTGCTTTTGGGTACTGTAATGGTTTGAAAGTATGCACAACGCAACCTGATTCTGCACCCTGCCCTATTCCTATTCCCTCCGTCGCACTCTTTTAACATACATAATGTGCGCCGCGCTTTTGTTTGGACACTTATTGATTTCCCCAATTACGTGTCTGGTTGCAAAAATACAATACAAATTGGAAAAAAATGGCAGCCATTTGGACCGCCATCTGAATTTTGGAGAGAGCTCCAGGCGGATTTTCGGGGAATTTATATGTTTTTCGACTCATATTCCTAGACATATCCTGAAAAACACAACCGTAGCTTTTTATGAGCTATTTCCAGGTTTTAGCGTATATTATCTAATGCTCTTGGACTAATTGATAGGGCTGTGAGAGACGTACCCAAATGGGTGGTTGCCACCAATATCCTGTGTAGTTTGGGACTTGTATTATTTGCATATTCATGAATTTTAATTAGCTTATGTTCAATTGTCAGACATTTCGTTAACCTTTTAACCAATGCTCTTGCCGGGGTGGTCAATGCTATTGCCCAATTTCTTAACTGATAGGGTGATTAGATTAAGGTTGCCACAGTATCATGTGTAAGCTTTTGCCTGCATATTTGTATATTATGATTCATAAGGAGCTTATTGTTATTTTTCAGACATTTCGATTAACCTTTTACAAAATCTCTGCGGCTAAACGCTAACGCTATGGCGATTTTACTTCAAACCTTGGTAGAGTGATAGAGCGAGGTGTGGTGTACCGATTGGCTGCGTTATTTGATGAATCATTTTGGCATATTATTCATGAATTTTAATTACTATAATTTGCATATTTTTCGACATTTTTTGGTTAAAAATGCTTGCACTATGCCTGATTTACTTCAAATTTGGTAGGGTGATAGAATGAGGTGCTAAAATAATCCTGTTTATTTTCAGCCTGCATTCTGCCATTTTAATTAGCTAATTTTGCAATATTTTTGAGATATTTCAGTTAACCTTTTCATGTGTTTTAAACCTTTTTGAAATTCACTTCAGGCTACAAAACATAAACCCTTTCTCCAGTGCTTTTGCTCATCTATGCCAAAATTTTATGATAAACCAGTGATCGGCCAACCGGCGACACTTGGGTTCGAGAACCGCCTTGTTTATGTTTTTTTTTTTTATGTTCCCAAATATGGTTCCTAAAAATGCATGATTTGAACTTTTTGAAGACAAAATAAAAAATTTTTTTTTTTTTTTTTAAAAACAGGTTTATCAAGCAAAACCCTTTTGTAATTTTATGCCAAATCCTTTTAGGTTGTGATCTTTTTAGGTTATGAATGAGTATAATTGTAGAAAAGATCTTATATGCAAAACTTGAGTAGGAATCAGATGGTGTGTTTTAATATTATAAGCAAATATGTATAAAAAATTGGAGTAGCCCTTGGACTACACTTGTTGTAATGGACAGAAAAAATTTTTACTCATTCTAAACGTAGCAACATATATTGCTTAACTAATTTTTTTTTAGTTAATTGTTTGGGATAATTCTGGGATCATGATTCCCCATTTTAAGATTTCATGAGCGCTAAGCGTAATAATGTACCTTAATAACAAACAAAAAAATTCAAATTTTTTATTTTAATGGTTCTATATGGCCTTTTTCAAGTAATTAAAACATATTTTTCAAATTTCAGAACCAACCAGCTTGAAAGGAAACAGAACGCCGCCAATAAATATGGCGACTTGAACAGAGACGTTACAAGATGGCTGACAGAGAAAGAACGCAAGCGTAATCAGCTTTTTCCTGTAGGAGGGAACTCAAGACAGTACAATCACAGCTCGGTGAAGTTAAGGTAAAATTTGATGCACTTGTTCAAATAAGCACCAATTTTTATTATAAACACTAAATTGTTCAAATAGAGAGGATTTGATTCCAAATGTTTGTAATTATTAAAAGGACTACTTCGGCAAATTGGTTCAGTATTTATGACAGTCAGAATCTTATTGTTGACAAAATATTCAAAGGGTAAACTCTCTACTTATTATAAAAGCAAGGTAATCTTTTGTAAGATTTTCAAATTATTTTGGCTTAAATATGACAAGATAGAACTGTCATCATCATCATCTAGTAAAAAAATTAACTACCCATTTGAACCCAACAATGTATGCAGTGTTGACAGATGCATGTGGCTGTTGTAAAATGCATGTAATACTGTATAAATAAAGTAGGATATGCAGTTCATACCCTGTCTAAATTGTTGAATTTAGACGAGATAGAATACCAAAATTGCATTAGATATAAAGCTTTTTCAGGATAACTTGTATGTACAAAAGAATGGCCTTGAAAAGGAGGTCATTGATATTCTTAAGAATGCAGTTATCTTTGACAAGATATCCTTCAAATAAATCCAAAACAATTTATCCAAATCTGTTTACAGCCTTTCCAGAAAGAGGTTGTTGACTACAAACCCAACATTGACAAAGTGAATCAATTGGGCCACCAATTTGACACAGTGGTCCGCGAGGTAGACCAACCACTGCAGTCAAGACCACACAACAGATCCACGCTGACTGGTGCTGGTAGGAGGACGAAGGGATCTGCTCTCAGACAGGATGCAGAGAGGAGCATGGATTGTAAGTTTCACAAATGTCGTGGACTTGTTTTGCAATTTATATTTTCTTTTATAGAGTGTAAATTCTTGGGAAATGTTTTAATCTTTCAAAAAGAGATCAGTGCAAACAAACAGTGGGAAAAAAGGTGCACTTGACCTGATTCGAACCAGCAACCTTTCTGTTAGGGGGTTTCACTGACATTGGGAAGTGGTACGGCAGCAGTTCCTAGACTTCCAGTTGAAGTATAATTCAGTTCTTAAGGTCTCCATTTGGGGAAAAATTTGCCTCAGAAGCTAAAATTGAGCCAAATTTCAGCTCCCAAGCCTGCAAATTTCACAAAATTTCGGTTTCCAAGCCCCTACTTTCAGAGACAAAATCAGTTCACAAGCACCCAAGTTCAGAAATTGGGGCTGCACATCCCCACCTGAAAAAAAGTTGAGTGACCCCCCGGGCAACAATGTTACTGCCTGAGCTACAGAGACTGAGTTTCAAAACATAATGTGTTTTTGAATAGATAGCATTATGTAATACAATCATGAAGTCACATGTTTCTAATTCAAATAAATGTATCTTGTACTATTGATTGATTTTTATGCAGCATCCCTCATGATGTCTTTTGGAGATACCAACACTCAACATCAACTGGACAGCATCAATCAGCGTTATGACGACCTTTTAATAGGCCTCCAGCATAGATCCGATGATCTGGATCTGACCAAGCAGTACATTGAGAAAGACAGCAATGTGGTCAATGAGAATGATTGGGCCAAGGAGACTGAGGCTAAACTGTTAAGTGCAAGACCTGAGAGTGATGAGCTAGAGGATTTGGAGAAAGAAGTCATGGAATTACAGGTATGGATGCAATCTATTTGGATAAAATGACTAGTTTTCATCCCCTGGACACTACCTGCCTATCTATCAGCATCTAACTACTATTTTGATTGGTTACTTGGAAGGTAATATCATGTATGAGCAATCAGAGATACTGTAAAAAAAATGGTTTGCTCTGTCCTGTGGCTTTCTGATTCCAATGGAAATGTCTCTGTCAACATTATGTGCATGCACTTTCAAACTGCTGCAATTGACAACTTGTGCACTTTATTGGGCTAGTTTTACCGTGTGACAAATTTAACCACATTGATTTAATTTCCCTTGCACAGAGGCTCTGTTCTGATATCAAGGCCCACAAATCCCCAGTTGACCAATCCTGTCTCCAAGGTAACCAGTTCATCCAAGACCATCGTGATCGCCTTGGTTACGAACAGCAAGAAGATCTTGGACACAAGACAGCAGATCTTAGAGACACGTACGACCGTTTGGATGCCACTGCCAATGACTGGCTGAGGTCAGCTCAGGATGAGTTGGATCGACTGAGAAGAGAACGGGACAGCCCCAGGTAGACTGGCGTTACATTGGAGTCCTACTTTCAACATCAACCACGTACATATTTAGATGTTGCTTTATTACCAAACAAATTTCAAATATGCTTTCAGGTAGTCATTATAATATTTGTTTTGAGGTATTCCTGTCCTTGAATTATAACATAATGTGAATGAAAGAGGTTCTTGAATCTTTTGAAGTTAACAATACAGTAAAGATTTCTTTGTTAATCTAATCAATTTTATTCACCAAGCTTTGGTAAATTATCTATAGTTAATGTCTGCCATATGTTAAGCATAGATTGCTTAATTTATAACTTTTTGGCATTGATTGCTCAAACTAATTCATTGACAGCTGTTCAGTTGGTACAAACATAGAAACTTCACTGAAATTTGACTGACTTTGATGTAGATTTTCAGAATACTAACAAAATTATCTTTGTGATTCTTTCTTCACTAAGATGTCACTTGATGAACAGCTGAAACGTTGTCTGGACTCTTTGGCTGACCTGCTCGACTGGGTTGCCGAGGCAGAACGTCGTCTTGGCTCAGAACAACCTCTAGCAGAAGAGGCCCAGAGTCTGGCCTTCCAAGGAGATGAGCACCAGGTTCTCAATGAGGACATCATCGAACACCAACAACCTGTACTGCAGACAGTTCAGATGGCACAGCAGATAGTTGAGCAGTACTCCAAAAAGTTACGTCCGGCAGACCAGACCAAATTGGAGGATCTTAGCTCAGAGCTAAAGGGTCGTTATGATGTTGTGTATGTGCAGTCTCAGACCAGACAGAACAGGCTTCAGGGAGCAATGCCAGAGTTGCAGAAGATCGAGGAGGATCGAATCGGTTTGAATGAGTGGGTTACAAGTGCTGAACAGAATCTCAAACAGGTGAGGATACCCTTAGGTGTAATAGGAGATGCGGGCTGTTCTCAAACATTGCTTATTTGATCTTAAAGTACAACAGAAGTGGTTTGTTTTGGGTCATTTCTCACACCTAACTTTGGTAGATTTGAATGAAACTTGAACATAAGGACCTGTGGGTAAGGGTTCATAGTGAGATCAGAGGTCATTTAGATCATTAAATATACTTTCATACACTTTCACTGTCATTAAGAGATTTTAAATTCCCTTTTCAATCTGGATCATTAATTTTGTAGATAACACCAGTTATAGTCATGTCTTTGTAAGACTCAAGGTGTAAAAGCATTCATCAAATTGGTCTTTTCCTTAGATAATATATTCCCTAAAATAAACTCTTGTTATTTTGTTTCAGGTTGAACGTGATATTGGTCAAGACATTGACACACTGCAGGAGCAATATGACAGACAAAGTGTGTTCAATGAGGAAGTCATGCAGCCCGGGGGTGCTGATGTACGCTTCCTGAACATGAACGGACAGCGATTCTTGGATGCCGAAAAGGTAACAATTAAAAACAAAGGCGTAGATAATATATTGAGTATCAAATACTCATGGATGTGAACTAATAAACACTTTTCTTCTGAATATTATGAATATGACAATAAAATTTTTCTTCTTTCTTCCTACCCAGGTGTACAAGGAAGAGCTGGCCAATTTCAGAAACACTGTCTTACCAAGACAGTTTGCCAAGACTTTCCACGAGAACCCCGAACCCACAACGATCCGAGATGCCCTATTTGATATCAGCACACGATACAGCAACATCAAAGGTTCTTCACTGGACCTCACTCTACAACTGCGTGACCTGCTGGACAAACATCGCAAGTTTGGCACCGCCACAGAGGTCGTACTGCCATGGCTGGATGCGGCTGAGAGCAGACTCAGTGACGTGCTGAGGAAGAAGTCGACTAACGAGTCCGACACAGTTGCCATCAAGGAGAGGATCAGTGAGCTTCAGGTATGTACTTGTATTACAAAAGCTGAGCATGTGTGGCCCAAACAATAAAGTGCATGATCCCAATACCATTGTAAGTTGCGGGTTCAAGCCCTACTGCAGATAACATGTGTGTCCTTGGACAAGACACTTAATTTCAATCAGGGGAGGGTGGCCAAGAAATCCCAATTTTAGACGTTGCCATTGGTTTAACATGTAAAACGGATGAGGACGAGTTCCTATGTGAGTCACAGGAACACCCTTGACTGACCCACATCAAAGTGCCTAAATCGGTTTGTGTCTATATTGCTATGTATTTTGATTAGTTTTGGTGAGTTGCTATATTGAAAGAGGCTTGACTGCCATCGTCTGATTTCAATGCCTCATTGACCCAAGCACTATCATAGGAGTTGTTGTAGGGGAATATTTAAGTGCTGATAGGGATGTGCGCTTGGTGGCTGCCGTTATTGCAAAATCTGATGGCATGGTAATGATAATAGGCAACAACTCTTTCAGGTTGTTTACAGCAAAAAGCACTACATGAAAGCGTAGTTAATATAAAAATGGTTCCCTTCAAATAATAGATAGATTAGAAGCTTCTGTCCTATCATTTTGTACAGTTACAATAATCTAGTACAATTATCACACCCCAAATCATGACAGGGATGTAGATGTAGTATTCACACCAAAAATACAATTATTCCATTGACTTCATGTATTTTACTCACTCTTCAGACTCTCCTGAACGAGGTTGTACAGCACCTGAGTGATGTGCAGAAGGTACAGGACACGGGTGATGACCTGAGTCAAGCACAACCGGCTGTGGCCAGACAGACTGGATCTATAGTTGGTAAGAAACATTCAAAATACCTTCTTTACAAAACTTTTAGTTGTAAATTGTAATCAAAGAGTAGTAGAGGACACCAAGGTGTCGACCACAGGAATAGGTCAATATTGTATGTACATTTACTTACAAATTTCAACACAAGCAAAAAAAAAGTCTTGTGTTCAACTTGTTTATTTTAGTTCAAATTTAGTATTAAATTTTAATTAACATTTGCCATTTAACAGTAATTGTTTCAGCTTTTTGCAAGTAACTACACTTTTCTTTGCCATGTGCAATTTCTTATTAATTTGTTTGGTATGTGAAAATCTGCAAGTCTATTTTTATTACTTTGTACAGTTGTGCATTTGGACATAATCTTTGAATCTTTGTACAACAATTATGTGGTGATATACGATTAAGATGAGGATTTGTACATACCTACAACTACATGTGCATTTTGTTTTTCAGATGACATTGTTGTCCGTTACCGTGCCTTGGAAGGCAAGATATCAGAGCAGCTAGACGCCCTTCGTGATGCTCTAACTCAGTCTCAAGGTCTGGAGGACAACCTAGACATGTTGCTAAGATGGCTGCTGCAGGCCGAGGCTGATGCACACAAGATGGACAAGGGAACACTGCTGGTGGTACAGAAAGAACCACTGCTGGATAATATGGAGCTGCAACAGGTAAATAATAATAATAATAATAAACAGTACACGGCATCTGAGCGAAAATGAGATGGGATTTTGAGGACAGAGAGAGCAATGATGAGAGCGATGTGTGGTGTGAAGTTGATGGATAGGATGAAGACTAAGGACTTGATGCAGTTGTTGGGTTTGGAAGAAGCGGTGGACGGGTTGGTGAAGGCGAATAGTGTTCGCTGCTATGGGCACGTGCTGAGGAAGGATGACGAGCATGTTTTAAGAAGGGCTTTTGAGTTTGAGGTTGGCGGTTTGAGGAGGATGAAATGTCCAAAGAAGACATGGAAGAAGCAAGTGGAGGAGAGTAGGATGGTTGGGTTGAGGATGGAGGATGCATTGAATTGGGCGAAGTGGAGGGAGGGAGTAAGGGCGATCGCTGTGAGTGCGAGGTGAATAATGAACTAAGGTGCTAATGAACTAACAGAAAAACAATAAAAAGGGAGGCAATCTTGAGGTGGAGGAGGTTAGATATTTGGCATGAGGTGAGTTTTCAGAGTCTTCCTGAAGGCGAATTGCAATTATGAATGGGAAGGTGCAGCTTCATAGAGGGCTCAATTGCAAGCAGTCCATTTGCTGAGAATTATGCTGAGAATAATGAAATAATGGTGCAAAAACTCAAATTTTTAAATTGCCTATTGCCAAACAACAACTCGGTCAGAAATAATTTCTGCATATTAATTACCTCTCATAGCAATGTGTGTTAAGTTTTGACTGCGGTATCAAAAAAGAACCTTAGTTTTTGTCATTTAAATTTGATTATGCGGACAAAATTTTGAAAATAGAGAAAATCAGAACATGAGCTTACCCTCCAATATCTCTAGGTAGATTGTATTAGTAAGATTGAAGGGCCTATTTAAAAAAATGTGGGCCCTGAGAACCAAATGCAAGTAGAGTTATCGCAATAAATGAAATTGTTTCTTCACCAGCTTCTGTACAAGGACATTGAAAGCCACAGACCAGCCGTAGAAGCTGTCAACAGAGCTGCCGCCCAGCTACAAAGCGAACCACGCCACCACCTCAAAGCCAAACTTGACCGCCTCAACAGTGGCTACCCCAGTGTCCGCGACCTGACTAACAGTCACGGTGAAAAGCTGCAGTCACTTTCAGACCAACTGACGGAGTTTGAGAAGCGTGTTGATGACATGGAAGATTGGCTGCTGCCGACATTGCAGGAGTTGGAGTCCAAGGATTGTATGGATGATGACCTGCAACCACTCATTGAAAAACTGAGAGTGAGTTTGTGTTTCTTGTCTGTTTGTGCTAACTTAGGTACTTGTGTGACTCCATTTCTTTTTAAAAGGTTGTAAAATAAAATATTGTAGGAGCAAGGGATCACATGATGCACATTAAGTCACAGACTGGAAACTTCAGTAAAGGCAGGGATGCTGAATAAATTGTGATGTGCTATGCTGGTGTGTTGTTCTGACCAGCTAGTGGGCTGCCCAACATGGACTGTTGTTGAGAAGTACAAATTATTAGTAACAGCTAGACCTTGTCATCAAAATAATTTGTTTTATTTCATAATACAAGTTTTCAAATGATTAAAAATATTTGCATTTTATGTAGTAGAAAATAAAAGGTCATTATTTGCAATCTAAGATAACTGAAATGGCTCGGTCAAGGGGGAAAATCATTTAAAAAAAAGCAAAAGACTAAACTATATATGTGGTAACCACTATAATGATAGCATAAAATTAGTCCCTCATGAACAGAACTCTATGCATTAAATTGGTGTGCATTGAACAGAATTTCACACCTGCCAGGTATAGCTTGTGCATGAATATTACATCAAAAGTCATAGTAAAAATATGTACTCATTGTTACAGATTGTAAATAATTTACATCTTAATATTTTTTAATGTACAGACAATCAAACGAGAGGTAGATAATCGCAGACAAGACAACAAGCAAGTCCACCAATTAGGAGAGTCCCTGATCAGTGACCCCAACAGGCGAATGATACCTCCCATGTCAAGGGCATATTGGCTAGCGTTGATACTAACTGGTCGGCTCTAGATGAGATTCTCTCAAAGAGGTAAGTCAGGATGTGCTCAGGTGTCCGTGAATGTGTTGAAAGAAGCCTGGAAGGTTAGATCCCTACGGCTACCATTGTCAGTATGTTTGATTGATTTTGTCATAACTCCAGCATTGTTTTTGTGTGTCAATTGTCAAAATATTACTGTGATTACAACAAGCGAGCTTCTTTTAAACCCTATAACTTCAAGGGCCTTTATGCCGACCCCTTTGCATGAGAACCAACACATAAGGATGAACATAATTAAAGGGTAGCAGATAGTAAGAGGGTCAATGCCAGGTTTTATGTACAGTATTGTCTCACTTAAAGAATTTGATAATGCATGCTTATGGCAACTCACTCTCAAATACAAATGCGACTTCTGATTATTCTTCAATTTTCTTCTACAAGATAATTTCATAACATGGCAATACATAGGAGTCAGTATTACAATGGACAAGATAATAGTGCCTATTATGACATTGTTTTTTGTACCTAGACTGAAGCAATTGGATGAGCTCCAAGAGGCAGCCAGTAAGTACCACACCATTCTCAAGGACACTACTCACTGGTTGACAGCCACAGAGAGACAACTAGAACAGGCCCAGGGGGCTGTCAGAGACCCAGCTGCCATACAGGCTAAGATAAAGGAACTCATGGTAAGTACAGGTGTTGTCATGGTGATGGTGGTGGTGGCCATCTTGAATTTGTTGCACATTTCATGTCATGGTGGTAGTTTTAAATTAAGTTTACAAGAACCCTGTGTAACACTATTGAATTGGTATTCATGGGTATACATGTGTCGTTGGGCAGGAAAACCCTATGTATTTTTGGCCCTTGAACATGTTTAAAGCATTTCTATAATATAATACTCTGGGCCAAAATTTCTTGGACATACAAACGCACGCATTGATCGTTGCATGTACTGCGTCTACGTGCCACACAATGGTGCACCGGTTTGGCGGGGAAGAAATTATGAGCCAGAGTATAGGTTACATGGGAAATTTCCTTTAAACATGGTCAAGGGCCAAAAATACATAGGGTTTTTTTTCCTGCCCAAAAACAAATTTTGTTTAAACACACTTTACCACTCCATACCTCACAAAATATACAGTATATATGATAATCACTCTTATTTCATAAAGTATCAAATGTTACCATTTTCAGCTGGGTAATTATTAACAAGTCATTTTATTCATATTTTCAGTTACTGATATTCACATGCACTGCATATAATTGATACATTGATACACGTTGGTAGTATAGTATGGTGATATATTACTCAGCATACAGTTGCACTCCTATCCCACATAGAGACTTTGAAATGGGTCTCATGCTTAAAATGAAGATAATTATCTCTTACTGGAGATAATTAGGAAATACATTGGCAATCTAAACTAAATTGCACTAACAGAGTAAGAATGTTTGTTGATGGCAATCACAGCGCATCACAGATGGGTTCAAAACAACAGGTTTCTACACAGTGTAATAGTGGCATAGCTGGGATACAAGGGAGCATGGGCACCATCTTAAGTTAAACTCAGTTCCTCCTAAGTTGATTTTGCGCTCCCTCCTAGCGGTAAAAGTTGGAATATTCACACGCTTCACACACATTTCAACATGCATAGTCATTTGAATGACCATTTAAATACCAAAATTCAACTAATTCTTAACAAAATTAGTAGTATTTGTGTAGATTTTTGCACGTTCTGCACACAACTGTTAGAGGAATTGGGATGAGGGCACCATACTATGCTCCTACCCCCGGGGCACCAAAACCCAAGCTACGCCACTAGTTACTACTTTCATAATCATTGATTAAATTCTGCACAATTTACCCATCATTTTCACTGTGCCGGAAACTAAATATTGGTTACGAGATTTGAATATCATTTTGGAATCAGCACTCCACTGGTAACATGTAAATTAATAATCATGTGTAAATCACTTGTAACAAAGCACAACTAACTTATTCCCTTCCTACACACCAGCCATTTGGTTCAGAACCGACTGAGCAGGAGCCAACACAAAAACCACGCAGCAAGGTAACTAGGGTTGTTGATATATTAACCATGGTTTGTACCTTATCAACCTGACTCACCAAGCTATCCAGGTTTATTAACTGAACCCTGTTTTTTACCCTCATCTCATTTAATCAGCTTGATTCATCTCCCTAATTTATCATCTTGATTCATCTAACAAATCCAGGTTGATATTATTAACTGGGTTAATCACTATTTCTTTCCAACCTATTAGTCTAAACTAAACCAAGTTGATAATTTTAACCAGGATTACCACTCTGTTTACATCCTGATTCATATCCTGTTAACATATTCAGTATATTCATTGGTTTGTGGATTGATAGCATGTGTTTCTTACTCATTGTACTTTACATTATTACATTTATGACTTAAATCTTGGTTCAAGAAGGTTGCATCATTTTGTATCAGACTATTTTATTATGAAAATATATAGTTAACATAGTTAACACTTAAGTGCCTAAGGGGGGGGGGGGTTCCATAGTACCCAAGATTTGTTTTTCGTCAATTTCTCACTCGTGAAAAATATTTTCGAACTCTAATTTTTTGTAATTGTGTAACTTATTGATGCGCTTCTTTCCATAAAAAAATTTCTAAAATTTCTTGCCTGTTAATGAGATAATTAGCTTGGGTCCCTAGGAACCCCCCCCCTTAGGCACCAACGGGAGTGCGATTTTAAAAATAAAAATTAGCAAACCCTGTTGCCAGAAATATTTTTCTGCTTATGTATGTTCATATGCATGAAACAAAATTAATTACATAATCAGAAAAAATAATTAAGCCTTTATATACTGAAAAGAAGCGATTCCATCATCGAGCGACTGCGCGCCATTGCTGTACAAACCTATGGCAAATACGACTGCCCCCACAAAAAATACAAGAATGTACAAAATGGTAATGTTTGTGTTAAATATATGTAAATTGGTCCTTCTAGAGCAGGTATAACCATCAAAATGATTTGCAATGTGTATGCTGTGGAAGCAGGGTCGCGGAAACCTCATGTCAGTTTTTGAGCGATTTTGACGCATTTCAAAAACAATGATTTGCCCCTAATTTCCAGACGACAAACCGGAACTCATTTATATTGCACCTTTGGCCTTGTCTTATGCCCCCTCAAAGGTGGTATGAGTTTCATTTGAAAATTCCATCGGGGAAAGTGGTTTCCTTAGGGGGGGTTCCATGGAACCCCCCCCAGGCACCAACGTGAGTGAAAACACCTTAGGCACTTAAGTGTTAAAAAAGTAAACACTTAAATCAACTTTATCCAAATGCATTAACTTTAATTCAACAAATTAAGTAGAGCCCTCTTGGATTCGGTTAGGTTATAAATGTTCTAAATGGCATGAGTGAATGAAATTTGTGGTCTTATTTGGACAAGTCAGGTTGAATATCAAAAACCATTACTTCATCACCCATTACTTATGGTTAATCAAGCCTTGTTCGAATCCCTGTCAGTACTTTGGTGTCATTTCAACTGACTTAGTTTATTATTGCAACTGCAACGAGTAGTTAAGATGACTCTGGTTTATTAGAAAAATGACATTGACAAAAATCTGACTATACCAAATCAGTTCACATATGCATGTGTCTTATTGTATTCTTAGTTGATCCCAACACAAAGGTGATTGATTATCAACAGTGCAGAATATTTAGTCCACCCAAAAGTTTAAAAAACTCTCAGTATTCCAGGTTATCAAAACATGAGTAATTGTAAATTTGTATGCAGTGACTTCATTTTTAAAAACAAAAATGGCCGCCAAGTGCTGTTGCTAACTTACGGACATTGTGAAAAATATGATATTTAAAACTTGAATTTAGTGGAAATCATGTTCTGGGATAAATATTCTGAACAATTTCAATTAATCGCCTTCTCATTTATTCTGTTCTCAGTAATAATTTTATGACTTTAATGAACTGTTGCTCTTATAGTTTTGATATTTATATACTATTTTTGGCGAGTTTCTCTGTCTGTCTCCATGGTTTCTGGTGGAGATCCTACACACTCATCAAAAAATGCTATCCAGTGATAAATAGTAAAATCCTGACTTTACTTCAGTGTCTTTTTGCCTTGATGAAATTATTCTCTTGTCATTTCATTTAACAAATAGTACTTTTTACTCATAATAACCCTTTTCATTTTATTTTTCTTTTAATGATCTGTTCATAGGAATGAATGTATTACCAGTTCTAGACCTTTCTTCAATTCTAATTGTAATGATTTTTGAATAACATTTCTTTGGCATTCTATTTTATCCTTTAAATGACATTAACTTTTCTGTTCCATTTTCTGCACATAAATCCATTGAATGCTGTGTTATAATTAATTGGGCAAGCAAATCAAAGTCTCTAAGTTTATGAGTTTTCAAAAGGAAGTCCTCACTATAATTTCCCCTTTTTTGTTTTGCTGGTTGATCTCTTAACTATGGCATCTATTTTGCAAGGAAAAATTTTCCCTGGATAACTTTGCTTTCTGGTTTACCCATTTTTCATGAATCTTATAAGGGGATTGCTATTCTTTTTGTTCTATCAAAACTTCAAGCGCTACACTTTAAAAAGGTGAACTATTTCATATGCTTCCAAAATTGTCTTCCAAATTCAGCATTTTTTAATATATTTTTTCCCTAAAATTTTAAAGAAAAAACAAAATTCAAGAAAAGAGGCATGCTAAAATGCTTTGAGGCAGCTTTGAGACTGTGACAAACTTGTATTGTGAGCTCTTTCTAAGTTAATAATATATTTTGAGTATTTGTTATAAGAACAGGCATGTTGAGTCACTTTCCAATATTAGACTAGTAGCAAGTCTTCAATATCTTTGAAGGTGAAACACCCTCCCCATTAAACTGGGGATAAGCAGTACCGAAGTATTCCATTTTGAATAACTTTTTACTACAGAAGTTTACGTGTCTTATAAAAAATAAGGCCGACAACAGTTTCAGATAACATCAGATCTTCTTGTTTTTCTTTTAACTTCTATATTGCAACAAAACAAACAAACATTTAAAAATTACCTGTGCTGTTGGGATATTCAGATTCTTAGCTTTAGCAGTTTTTAATTCTCTTTGATTTGGAAAGTTAACAAAATGATAGATATTAAAGAAATTGAAATTGTTAAACAATCTGTAACCACTATTTCCCCATGAAACAGAGCTTGCAACAAGAAGTTGATGAGTACGAGCCCAACATTCGTGAGACCAATGTATTCGGAGAGTCACTTGATAGTCTCCTTAAAGAAGTTGCATCGCCTGTTGCTACCAAACCACACTACAGGTCTACCCAGCCTGGGGTAGAGGCTATACCAGCTATGGCCGGGGAGGCAGAGCCTGAATTCAAAGGTGTGTGTTACGTGTTTCTGTATCAGAATTGTAAAATAGTGAGTTCTGACAAGATTTTAACTTACTAAAAAATACTGTACCATCATATAACGGGACACCGACTAGTAAAACTGCTATAGATTAAATGACATAGCTATGAAAATTTGAGGGTGCCTCTCACACAAAAACTATGCTTTTAATACATAATGGAACTTATCCAACAAACACTTAAAAGTTTTCTCTTCTACAATGTTCCTCCAGGCAAGACTCCCATCCGACAAGAGCTTGATGATGTTAACAGGCGATACGACGCTCTCCGTAAAGGTCTCGTGGATTCATTGGAGGACCTGCGCATCGCTGAACGTTGCGAGGAGGAGAAGGCACTGATTGACAATGCCGATGATTGGTGCCTAGCAACCTTGGTGAAGGTGGAAGAATGCAAGCCTAGATCCAACGAGATTGAGCCCTTGGCAGAGGAACTGGAAATATTCAAGGTAAGGGTTACAACTGGATTTTTATTTTGTATTACTATTTGTCCTCATTGCAACCATTTTGGATGTTATTAATTTTTTTCTGAAGATATTTGCTTAGAAATGTTAAATGTACTATTTAAAACATAATATTGATGAGTTGGGTTCTAAGTGTCTGCAGATGTTCACTTTCCATAATAATTTTAATCCAACAAAAATCTCAATAACCTTTGAAATTTATGAACTTCTGTAACTTATTCTCGTTGAGTCTGCAGACAGATAATTTTAGAACTTATGTTTATAAGAGATGTTTTTGAAATCTAATTAAATAGTTGTTCTTTGCTTGACTTAATGCTTCAGGAGAATTTTCCCCACACCCCAACCAAAACAACAAAACAACAAGAACAAACTAAGAATAAACCAAATTTAAAAACACACAAAAAAACTAAAAAATTTGTTAATTTTTGAATTCCCATGAAACTTGTCCGATTTCCTCCAGATTTTAGGTTTTGGCACTACTAGATAGAATGTACAAATATAGGGTGATAACCCACATAAATAATCTTTCCACCTTTTTCTTTTCCCCTTTACCATCTTGTAGGAGCTTGCAGATGATGTACATAGCAAGCAGCCCGCCATCAACGAATCGGTGAGCAAAGCTGAACACTTCCAGAGAAGAATACCGTTGACCGTCCTCCACCCAGACCAGAAAGACGCTCTCCAGAGAGAAGTGGATAACTCAAAGCCGACTATGACAAACTGCACAACATGTCCGATAACTGGCTCAAGTCAGACAGGCTAAGCTTGATAAGCTCAAAAAGAAGAGGAAGAGAGGGTAAGAACTAGACACAGCGGTGACCCTATGCAAATTGTCTCTTATTTTTCAAAACACTTTATAAGCAATGGCACGCAATTTTGACAACTGATATAAGTAGGGACATGCAAGGCTATTAGATCTGCAAAATCAGACAAATCCATTGTGGAAATATTGCCATATAGCATGTTATACGCCCTCTATTACCATTCTCCATATAAGACGTGAACTATATTTTTAAGAAAATCATATTTAGCCCGCATGAAATTTCAAAAATTTACAATGGATGTACTTATTGGACTATATAATCCAAATCAGTTTGTCAAAAGGGTGTTTTTGCCAGCTATTTTTTGTTTTATTCTGGTACTGCCATACTACATTAGACTTCAAACAGCTGTGTAGAAGCAGTTATTTATACAGTAAAACTATCAATTGAAAGTAATTTTAACACACAATTCTTAAGAATTTATTGACGGTGCGAGATGAAGCAGAAAACACCCTCCTATGACCAAATCTATGATTTAAATTTATTTGGTTTGAAATTTATGACCATTTTACCCAACAAATTATTCACTAATGTGAGCTTTCAAGCGCATTACTAGCTTTTATCAAACTAAATGATCTTTGAAGATGGTTGTTTACATACTTGTTGGTGGTGACATGTGATGAGATGTTCTTTTAGACCAGGTAACGTGCGCCATTTGTGTTGCCATCCCTATTGTGATTGCCGAGGGTGTCGGGGGGGTGGGCACTTAAATAGCCTCTTTCACTCTTCTGTTGTACCAGTCCAACTTGACTTGTTGACCTAAATTGACGTTTTTTTCAAACCATTGATGACAAATGCTAATACTACTACAGATAACACATACACTACTTGACCTACTTGGTTGGACTTTTTCAAACCCTTTATAAAAATGCTGAAATTAAAGATATGGCATAACAATTTAAACCTATACTATTGGTGAACCTAACTGGTGCTTCAACTTTATCTATTTTTTGACATAATACAAACATCACCAGGCTTTACTCTCCCCCTCAAATTTCTGGTTTGCCTTCGATAGAAACGATTGAGAACATGTTGAAGGAGAAACTTGCTGCCCTGCTTGTCTTGATGGACTGGATCAACACAGCTTGAAGAGAGACTTGCCAGACAGCCTATGTATGAGAACTCAGCTGAGCTTGCTCAACAGCAGGATGAACATAGGTATGTAGGGATCTTATGCTAATGTTTAAAGGGGCATTTCAGGATCCACAACCTAGTCCCCCGATTTATATGGAAACGTTGAGATTTTTATATCATCTGACCGTTAGCCTTACTTAGTAATCCACGTGTACCAAATCTTACCGTGCAATTGTGTCGTATCTGTCAAGAAATTTGCAATTTTGTATTTTCTGTCCGTAAATGGACAGAAATTACAGCACATTGGCCTATGGGACTGTGGAAACAAGCTTTTGCTCATAACACAAACTGCAAGCTCGGGATCAACTCAAATTTTCTGGAATAAGCTTTTATCAAGGATATCTAGTGAAACTTGAATAAAACAGAAGGTGCTGGAATCACGAAATGCACCTTTAAACAATCGAGACAGAATTCCACAGTTGTTTGTGTTGAATGTGTTTGTTGGAACAATTAAATCAGGGAACTTACTAAAATAGCAATGATTAATTCTCTCAGATAACCATTTCAATTCCTAAGAAAAATGCTTGAATAAGGTAGTGCATCTTCTATACAGATTAAAAGATTTGGCATGTCTGTAGAGGCTGTGAGCACACCATAACAAAGGCGGCTTTGGTAAAAATTATTTGGGGCTCGACATTTAGTTAAGGGGTTGCATCTCAAAACAAAAGAATACATAACGAACACATCTGGCAATAACAGGAATTAAGATTACTTGCAAGGTTGATCATAGTTTTAGTTCATTGAGGGCTCAAATCCCTTCGAGAATGCAATATCAACTTCCAAGGAAATATGCAGGTATCGCATTAGTGACACAGGGCCCTGGTGTATCATATAACCATTGAAAAGAATTCTAAATTTCCTCTTATTTTTTTTACATCAGGTGTCCATGAAGACATCACAAACTCACCAGCAACCCATAGCTCAGTGTATCCAGGATATTGAACAATTTCTGAACGAGTACAGTGACGTGTCAGCAGCGAAAACGGCATCAAGCTGTCCTTGGCAAGAAAATCTCAAGGACCGCTATGATGTTGTGCTTTCGGCAATCCTACACCCGACCTGAACAGCTCAAACAACCCCAGCCCTAGAAGACATGAGTCTTTGAGAGAGACCTCACTGGTATTCGAGGATTGGTTGCTTGAAGCCGGAGTCACGCTAGACGAGCTGATTTCTAACCTCGGTGCAGATTACGATACACTCAGCTGCACTCAATGAGCCATTCAGCAGTTTTGGATGACCTAAATGACCAAAAGGGTGACTTGAAATTTATCAACCATGTCTTGGTGACAAATTCCAAGACCAATCAGGGGTAAGTGGTAAGCTATTGATAAGAGTTAATTTTGGAATTTAATGTGAATACATTTGGATTATAATTGTTTCCGATGTCGACCGTTCCAATTTAAACATAATCAACTATTTCTGACAATAACAAGTTACTTTTATTTTGACCACAGACGTACAGACAAGTACTGGCAGACTTCCGACGCGAACGCTCTCTCGCTCCGTCACCGCAACTTCCAAGAAACCCCGAATTGCACAAGAATTCAAGACCGCAAGCATAAGGTCCATGCTGGTGTCAACAACCTCAAGTCCAGGACCAATGAGCACGGTCGACTCCTTCGCGAGTTGATTGAGAAGCATCTGCTTACAAGAAGAAAAACAACTCGTGGAGGCACTGATGGGATGGCTGCCTGATGGCTGAGAGGAAGCTGGGCAATCTTGAGAATGAGCCTATGTGCTGATCCATCACCATCAAGAACCAGATTGACCATCTGAAGGTGAGAGTTCCATAGGTCATGTGTTTGTTAGACATCAGACTTGGTTTGTGTAGTCACGCTATAGTTTGCCGAATATTGTTTGTACTAAGCGGTATGGGCAGTACCGTGTGTGCGACCATTACCTGGCCGTTCGCGCGTGCTTATTTTTATCTTGTGTTTACGCGCTGATTTACAGCGGAGGGGGAGTGCGACTTTCACGCACACATTCCAGCCATATTGTTCAACAATTATTACTGATAGTATAGTTTGTAGATGGCCATTATATTGTGCACAAGATCAAATTATATAACATTTCTGATGCTTACTTTTGAAAAAAGGTAAAATTGTTTCCAAATCTAGAACAATTTCTGTCTAGTAGAGGCCATTTGAACAAAAACATCACAATTCGGGAGTATGTTTGGAATCAGAAAGTATGTTTGACACATTAGCGCAATTTTGGAGAAAAAATTTTCCCTAAATATGCTATCATATAAATAAGGCATAAATTTGTAAGTAATCAATCTTGAATTAATCAGAAATTCTTGAATTTGTGAGCTAACCCTAACTGCCTTTGGTTTCTAGCCTATCTCCAGAGAAGGCAGGGAAGGGGTAAAGGGCTAAAGCTAAAAGATTGGACACCCGTGGCGGGATTCGAACCCGGGGCCTCCGGCCCACCATTCCATATGACAGGGAGGGCAAGCCACGAGGAGTCCGCTGCCCGCCCCGCGATTTCGTGCCCATATTGAGTGTTGGTACGTCATCGCATCTTTTTGGACTAGTGCATTTTCTAGCCTCCGCTCATTGAGTTTCATACTGGGTGTCTGGTGGTGTTAGGTTGTTAGACAGTTTTGGGACTTACTTTCCAACCAATCTTTGATTTTTGTTTATCTCTGCAGGACTTCAACGATGCTGTTGTGGTCAATTGCAAACAAGTAGAAGGTCAAAGACACTGGGGAAGATTTAACAGATGCCAGCCTCAGATCAACCAGGATCTCAAAGACCACAGGTGACAAGCTGTGTTTATTTTGCACTAAATGTCATTTTCTATCAGATTTCAACACACACCACTCGCAAGCATGCTCTCCCTTTGCACTTGTCTTGGACCACGCTTTGTGCATTTATTTACAACACTTTCCATAATTTTGCGGTGTGAAAAGGAGTTAAGCTTACCATCATTATACCTGTACCAATTGTAGGGCAAGACCTGTTGAATTCATGGGGTTGTGAGTGTAGAATTGATTGTTTGCCATAGTTCTGTTGTTTTTTTAACATTTCAATCTGCAAAAAATATATTTTGGTGTACAATTTGTGTATCATTGATAAATCAGATTTTCAGCTTTTTTTTCATATCTTATAAAAAGTTCGCCAACCTGATCGTTGTTAAAAGAATTCACTGGTTTTAGTTTACAGGTATGACTATGGTAACAAGTTATCACACATATGAAAGCTACACATTTATCATATAGAAGTAAGGCATATGAACGAAACAAAACAAAAAGAAAAAAAAACAAGCCAAATCATTTGGGGTGGCTGCAAATATTCACACCAATCACAGGGATGTATTACACACTAATTACTCATGGTTATTCCAGGTGAAAAGCTCATAAACAGGTTGTGTAAATGCAGCAATCTATATACACTGGGTGAGGGGCAGTTCATTAAAGACTGACCAGATATTTTCCCGAGGATGCTCCCGCAGTTTTCTAATCTCACAAATCAAGTTTTTTGCATTACTAAATGCTTGTCCACATACAACACTATTGAAATAGCTAAGCTCAAACATTGGTCTTTCTCAGAAAATGGCATCTTTGTTGTAAAATTCCGGATCTGGAATTTTTGTTTAATACACATTGCATAAGGGTTACTACCCATGTCAGAACACCTCCCATAGACCAGGAATTGAAATCACTATTTTGGATCCAATATAGTGTAAAAAACACCGCAGGGCTTCTTCAGACCATCCTCTGCTTATATAACAAAACTACTTTTTTACGATTGGCCTAATTCATTTTACGATCATCGTGGTAATTGCCTGTATTACTATTCAAATTAGATTCAGCAGGAACTTCCCTTTAAGGACACCCGGTGCATCGATGAATTGAGCCTGTTAAGGCTGTAGCGTGCTGTTCATGCCGTCATTTATTTTTTAATTCTGTTCAACTCCCCAGTCAGTCTTTCATGAAATTGAGCTTTGTGATCTTAAAAGTTAAAAACCTGTGCAAGTATGCGTACGCCTACATGTATTCAACACAGAGTCATCTGATATAACTTTGGTCTGAAACAGTAGGATATTTTTGAAAGAGTCTGGCCTTGACTTAATATTAGATAAACTCATGCTACAGTTAATAATATAATGGGTGAAGGATACTCTTTTTCAAACAATACTACAGTAACAGTACCTTTGAATAATATTAAGAATAAATCCGAAAGCCCAAAAAATCATTGTATTCAAAAAGCACTGTGACTGCAAAATTACTACTGGAAGAGTGTAGTACAGCTGATAGATGGAACTATAAAAATAATCAAAATTAATTTGGGTTACACAAAATAATTTGAAATGAAATATAAATTACACATTTAATCATGAAATATTTTATTTCATTATAATCTTGATTGGTCATTTTTGTCTTTTTTGGTCTTATTTCAATTCATAAATTGTAAGTTAAAAAATTGCCTAAAACATAAAAACTCAGTTTACTAAAGTTTTCATTAACCAACCCAAAACAAAATGAGAAAAAACGTCTAAAGGCCTATATAGGTTAATGCCCCAAAAGGGATAAATATTAACATATCTGGATGAACATGACATTCATTGGTTTTATATCCTTACATGACATGGGGGGGGCAAATGGCTAATCAACTGACCGAACACTGATTTCTACACAGAGATCAGTGGACCAGACAGGCACACAAGTCTTGCAATATCCACGGCACATTGGGAAAATAAAAATGTTATTTAATCTGGAAAATATATGGTGATTATTAACGGCATGGATTTTATCAACTCATATAGTCATCATATTTTGCATATTTCTAAGTTTGCCTTTTTTTACTATATATGTTGTTGAATCGTGTAGAACAAGAGTAACAATGTGCTGTTCACAACCAACAACCTGTTAACAACGTGCTGTTCACAACCAGCTTACCATTTTTTGACTGAAAATAACATTTTAAATTCATGCCAATCTGGTTTTAGACACAAGCATTCTACTACCACCACTCTCATTGATGTTTCGGGGACTAACATATTAATAATATGAATCAGGGTAAAGTAACTGGTGCCTTATTCCTTGATCTTAAAAAGGCATTTGACACTGTAAACCACAACCTTCTCCTTCAAAAACTCAAAAACTATGGTGTCACTGGTACTACTCTTGATTGGTTCAACTCTTATCTATGTGGTAGAACTCAAGCTGTAAATATTAATTCCATTCATTCTGATTTTAGAAATATCAATATTTGCATACCACAAGGATCAATTTTGGGTCCTTTGTTATTTATTATTTATGTCAACTCTCTTCCTGATTGTTTTAATTGCAAAGGTCATGATCCGATGAGTTTTTGTTGATACAATCTATTGTTTAGCTATCCCTCAAATTCTTCCAAATTGATATGAATGATAACTTGCTGAATATTGCGCATTGGTTTGAAGCCAACAAGCTTACCCTAAATATTAAGAAA